>JALBCR010001414.1:0-224445 GCA_030710515.1 Abscondita cerata | reverse complement strand
TTTTTGATCAGTTACTGACTTGAAATACTAGCAAACCTCACCGAAATTGGTCAAAATTCCTGAAATACTCGTGAAGAGTAATCACCGTCGGTCAATCCCATACCTTGTCAAAATAGTTATTAGTATAACAGCTTGTAAGACAATTGAAACACATGACTCAATTATCATCCGAACACATTCAACACATTTTGTGTTTTCTATTGTGTCCATTACTAAGAATTGCTTGATAGTAACGAAAGTGCAAATATTTAATGGTGTTATATAACAGAAAATATGGATGGTAAAATGTTCTTTCAGTGAAATTGAAGACTAGTCATTATATGTCAACAAAATACTAAAAGACTGTCAAATATAAACACAGTGCACATGTAGTTACAAAGAATGTGAAAACGTTTCCAGTACAGATTACTTCTGAATGATATTCTTTCTGTTCTTAATGTAAGCAATTTTAAACATAGGTGTCATTTTTAAACAGATGTTTTTTTTTTGTGGCTTGTCCTTTGTTAGAAAGAAAATACATCTTGTTTTTTGTGCCCATGTTTCAAATATAATAGTGATAAATTATAACTTTTTATTGCTCACTATGTTGTAATAACAATGAAGAAATACTTGTTCATCTATTACGTGTGTTTTCGCATTACTTATGGTCCCTTAACAGCTTGGAATGACAACATTTGTTTGCTCGACAAGCAGCAGCCAGTTCATTGAAGAAGCTGATTACTGTTATGCTTGCTTTTAGAGACAGCTTACTCAAGAAAATGAGAGATACATATATGTCGTGGTCCGTCCCCTTTAGTGTATACTTGAGCCAAGCTTAAGTTTGTGGCCACCAGATTTGAGTGCTACCTTCTGACACATGATAATTTGCCATGCCCTTCTCTACCAGCCATCTTCAGGTTTTCGACATGCTCTTCTCTATTGCCTCTTCACAGCCTGTACATACATTGCAGTATCAATGGGCACATTCAGCACTGCGAGAAACTTCAGCAAACCCTTTTGTATATACTAAATTCTTAGTTATATCTATTCAATGAGCGTAATTGTTAGTTTTAAAGTTGTGATGCAAATAATTTGTTTTCTATTAAATTGCTGTCATTTATTCTGCATTCATTATTGTTTATGTTTGTATTATTAAGAATGGTTGAATATTGTTATACTTGCTCATCTTTCTAATGGCTGATAAATCAGCATATCATTGTGTATAGGAGAAATACCAATTATGATTCTCACAATGATATTATAGTTCGATTCATCACTCTGTGTTCTTAATATTTAACTTTTTCTTCTTGTCAAATTGATAGTTAGTAATCTTCAAATATTCACAAAGTTTTTGCGCTGAAACTTCAGTATTTATATCTATCACTGATCTACATTAATAAAAATGGTTCCTTAGCCCACTGATGTTCTTCAATCAAAATTGTCAGATTGCGATAAAATTTTGTGAAATGGCCGCCGTGAACATTTTCGCGTTTCTCGTAAGATGACGCGCACCTGGTCATGTTACAACACAATTAAGTTTAGCCAAAGTTAACAGACCACTGACGTTGTGTTACTCAGCGCAGTTAATAAGATGTACACTGTTCTTCGTAGTCTCGAGATCATAGAAACAGTCATCATCATCATCCTGTAGCTGTAACGATGAGCAGGGCAATTGTAGCTTGGCTAATGTATTGACACTAATCTAATTGGTTCAAAGGCGACGTAAAACAATTGCAAGCTTATGACGATATTGCAGTACTGAGTTTCTTGCAGATAGACATCTATTAGATTTGGGATTAAGACTACAACAGTCACAGGTAGGTCGATAACGCACCGTCATTTTCTGAATACACGATATACTATTGTCAGTCGTGTTTGCTTCTCAGTTTGCACCTTCTGTGTTTTAATTTAAGTTTATTTTACGAAAGCAAAATGTTAAGTTTAGTACCAAAATATGGGTCCAAACTATTTAAATCATGTTTGTTACTTGCATTATAGAGTAATATATTACTTACCACGACTATAAGCAGAACTACCATCATTTCAGCTGAACAACAATCATACTAGTATCACTTCTATACAAATTTACATTTTCTGAGATTTACCAGTTTTCTTCACTTTTACTATGTAACGATATTTTAATAATATAGGTAGTTAAAATTATGACTTTGATCTTTAAATATGTTGTCTCCAGGCTTTTGGTCAAACATTACCGCCAAAGATATTCCCCGTATCGCTAGCTCACGCCTCACTGTTATGTTCCTAATCCTCTACTTTGCGTGTGTCACTGGCGGTGTCTTAAAAGATATTGCTTTTCCTCACATTTCAGCTTCTGCTGCAATGCTTTCAGCATGAGTGGTCTTCGTTCTCTCACTCAGATGAGAACAAATGCATTCCCCAGAGGTTTCAGCCTGAAATGTTAGTGTTCATTATACAAACAACATAGGGTATTTCCTTCTTCGAGGGCTTAAATACCAAATAGCACGAGTGAAAGCGTTGTGAATACATTCTTACTTAGCATGTCGGTCACACTACAGCTGGCTTCTTCGATCACGTCTTCAGGCGAGTCAAAAGATGTATTATTGAAAGCGCCTTCTACCCAAGCAGCTGTCTGCTTCATTTTTATCTTCAAATCTTCTGTAGCATCTTCCCAGAGCCATATGCGCGACCCGGACAGGTTCATCAGGGTCATGCCTGGTCCATACCTTTCTCCATTGTCTTAGTGCCAGCTCCATTACAAGGTGCCAGCCTTCGCTTGTGAAGCGTGTTCCGTCACCTGAACAAAGTCACGTCCTCTGGGTAATGTAAGTTGCCCTGCTGGTTGCCACAGCAGTCAGTTCCTTCGCAGCATAACCCATTTGCTTATACGAAAAGAAGCTCATTCGATCTTTCAAAGTTGTCATGCCAGCCAGCTGCCTGCTTTTGAGACGTTTGTTGCCAGCTTGTCCGAAGTCCGCCAGGCACCAGCTGTTGTGACTGTTCTCGTGCTGACCTGGGGTTTTCGCATCTGCAGATTTCGATCATTACCTGGGACCGCTCGTCTCTGCCTTCCATAAGAATTTTTCGGGCCCTTCATGCGCCCAGCTGCGTCAGTGCAGCCTTCAGAGGCCTCCCTCGTCCTCGATCGTTTTTTGAAACTTATTGTGCAGCTCGTTCGCTTTCTTCGACCACTGCCTCGATAGTGTACCACAGTCGTATATCAGCACAGCCGCCAACATATCATCTGCAATTCTGTGCTCGCCATACCATTATTTTTGCTACCGCGCTTATGCGCCTTTTGCAGATTTTCTGCTTGTTCGTTCAGGTTGCGGTAAGTTTCGCCATACGCCCATTTTCAATTGATGCCCATGACGAGCAGTTCTCATCAGGCAATACGCCAGCTTTCCCAACAAAGATGGTCTAGCACCTGCCTAATACTGTTTCATTAATAGTTGCGCTGCTTCAGTTTATCGTCACATTTTATACCATCTGAGTTCAAAGCCAGAAGAGAGACAGCATACCTGTTTTTCATATAAATGCGCAAAAATCTGAATATAGAGGAGTGACTGTTCACGCTTACTCAGGCAGCCCGACAGTCAGCTGCATGTAATCACACCTACTTTCGGCAGTGTCAAACAAGGTGTCTCTGTCTGGACGCTCAGTTATTTCGGAATATTGTAGAACGATAAGTTTGTCGCCAGGCGGGTTTGTCACGGTCGTTTGCTGTTGCCAATCAACCTTGGGCATATTGTGTCGTTGCCTGCAAAGTCAGCGACGGGACTCGAAAATATATGCACACATCAAGATCAGGCCTGATACATAGTGCGTAATATAGAGTCTACTGTAACAAATCTACTAAATCATTAATGTTAAGTTGGGCATTGTGTTAAAGATGCACATATGCTTGGTTACATGGTCACCTGTGGCCTGCGGAAAATCATTCATGGAGACACACAGCCGACCAGAGGCAGCCGAAACAGTGAGCCGTATCTTGTTGTGCATATAAAGTGCTGATTAGACAGCTTAGTGCAAGGCAACAAATGCTTCCTTTGGTTGCAGCCAATCGACGTAACCAAATTTCTAATTACCTGCACTAATAAGTGCGGGTCGTTGGGTGGATACGTATTTAACTCTTTGGTAGCATTTTGTTGCGCCCAAAAATAAGCTGTCTTCTATTGTCCAGCGCCTTGCAAATGCACAATAAGTGCAGTACTGTTTCGAGAGTTTCTTTCACATAGTCGACAATTAGTGTCGCCAGTGAATCTTCCGATTTTCCGCAGGTATTCTTTAGACGACCATGTAGACCCGTTAGGAGCCCTGCCGTATCAATCTTTTAACTGTGCCCGGCTTAACATTAGTAGTTTAGCCGTTTGTTTCACGTAAGGTTCTATAATCATACACTTACTATGTATCAGGCCTGATCTTGATGTCCAGTACGCCTTATGTTCTTCGGAGTCCATTCGCTGACTGCTAGGCGACTCGACTTTTTTAATATGCCCAAGGCTGGTTCTGACCCAACGTAAGACATTGTGGCTCATTGCCTGGCTAATTTGTCGGCTTTGATGTTTCCTACAATGTCCGAATAGCTAGGCGTCCAGACAAGAGTTACCTTGTTTTGGCCTGCCAGAGTATTGAGTGTGTTAAAACCAGTCTAGATAAGGTCTTTTGGCTCTCAGTATTGCTTGACTGTCAGACATAATATAGATACGCTTACGGTGATAGTTCTTCTCTATATTAGTTTTGCACATTTGATTATGGCAAGAATTTAAGAGGTGTGTTATTAGCACAATTTCTTCTGGCAACTAGATTAGACATATTAAATATTGGTAATAAACAAACCTTTATAACTAGTAATAGAAATGAAATATTAGATATAACGATAGGTACTAGATACACTAGTAATCTTGTTAGGAAATGGCATGTGTCTGATGAAGAGAGCTGCTCTGATCATAGACACATCAGGTTTTGAAATCATGGGGTTACACTATGAAACTGAGACTTACCGCAACCCTAGACGGACGGACTGGAAAATCTATAAAGACAGATTAGACCAGAACTTAACCGGCACACTAGGTACGGTAAGCAAAAATATTGAGCTGGAAATAATGGCAGAGCAAATTGCAGATGCTATGTTAGCAGCCTACAATGAGAACTGTCCTCTGACTGTGAGACACACTACCAGAAAAGTTCCGTGGTGGAACAGTGGGTCAGAGAAAGCAGATTTGAACACTTTTTAATAAGACAAAACGTCAAGGATGTGGGGGCCTCTAGGGCCTCTTTTACTGAGTACAACAAGGCACTCAGGAGGGCCGAAGATCCTTCGTGGAGAAGGCATTGTGAGGACATTGAAACGGTCCCAGACAATGTCAGGCTCTATAAGATCTTATCGAAAACCCCCAAGGTGCACTTCAACCTATTCAACACGAAGACGGCAAATTCACAACAAACGAGAAAGAGACTTTAAGTGAACTTCTCCGGACTTTGGACTTCGGACAAAACTGGCAACAGAGCGTCAAAAGCAGACTGGCAAACGGCCAAGAAAGTGGTAACTTTTGAAAAGATCAAATGGGCAATAAACTCTTTTCAGCCCTATAAGTCATCGGGTTTGGATGAAATCATACCCTTCATGCTACAGAAAGGAACTGACCTTTTGTAGCGTAGACTATGCAAGGCATTTAAGGCTAGCTTAGCCTTACACTACTTTTTGAGGACGTGGCGGCTCACCAGGGTGGTTTTTATTCCAAAGACTGGCAGAGCAGACTACTTCCAAGCAAAGGCTAATAGACCCATTAGTCTAATGTCATTCTTACTAAAGACAATGGAGAAGATTATGGATAGGCATATTAGGAAAGAGATTCTGGTGACCAGCCCTCTATCCCGAGACCAGCATGCATATCTTCTAGGAAGATCTACAGAGACAGATAAAATAAACAGATTATGTTGGCGGCCTTCTTAGATATAGAAGGCGCTTTCAATAATACATCTTTTGACTCCATAACTGCGGCCCTGAGGAGACGTGGTCCGGAAGAAATTAGCTGTAGGTGGATTGACTGCATGCTAAGACAAAGGATGGTATTCACAACGCTTTTCGAGCATACGTTAACAACCTGGGTGGCAGGAGGTTGCCCTCAGGGAGGAGTAGTTTCCTCTGTTGTGGAACCTAGTCATAGATGGATTGCTAACTAGCTCAGAACAGAAGGCTACCTCCTCTCTGGGGTATGACGACCTTGTCATTCTAGTGGAAGGCAAGTTTTCAGTCACGATCAGAGAACGAATTGCAACGTGCACTAAACGTGGTAAACAGATGGTGTGTGAGGAAGAGGCTGAAAGTATCTCCCCAAAAGACCACCATAGTGTCGTTTACACAAAAAAGAAATTAGAGGGATTAGGACCTCTTTTCTTAAATGGGCGTGAACTAGCTATATCTGGGAGGTAAAATACTTGGGGTAATCTTTGACCTGCTTACCTGGAACCAACATATAGCAAAAGTCAAAAGTCATAATTTTAACTTACCTATGTATTAAAATTATGATTACATAATTAATATAAGTGAAAAACTGTTAAATATAAGAAGGTAAAGTGTATTGGATCTTCTCCTATAAAAAATTTGTACAAAAAGAGTGATACTTTTAGTATGATTGATTGTTCAACATGTAATTAAATGTGGAGATAAGTCAAAGTTCTGCTTATAGTCATTGGTAGAAATTAATATATTCTCTACTAATTACTTTAAAAAAGTGAAAACAAATTATGGTTTACAGTCGTTTATTGGAATATTTGAGGTTATATTTGAAGTACTAAACAACGTTTTTGAAAACTCGTGTAAACTTAAATTAAAACAAATTTTATTGAACAAACTGAAACAAAATACATTTGACAATGTATATCGTCGTATTCAGGAAAGATGACAGTTGCGTTATCATTTACTTATAATGACTGTTGTAGTCTTAATCCAAAATCTAATAGATCTATGGTGTTTTAAAGAGTTCAATTACTAAATAATGCCACCTCGTGTTTATAAAATGTATTCACTTAAAACACGAATTGACTTTGTCATTAACAGTTAATTAAGGATTAGTCAATATGGTTAATAAGTACACTGTCTCTGCTCATACAATTACAAATACAAGAGGATCCTCTCTTGATGATGATATTTCGTTTCTATGAGTCTCAAGTTTGCAATTATACGAGAAATTGCACATCTTATTAAATACTCTGATTTGGGAACTTTGCCACAGCAGTCAATGAAGGTCCTGTTAACTTTAGCTAAACTTAATTTAGTTAATTAAGTAACATGATAGGTGCGTCATCTTTTGAAACATATTTTTACTAACTCAAAAATCTTCACGAGAAGCGTTCAACCATTCCCAAAATTTTATCGCAATCTGATGAACGGTTTAGGAAGACGTAAGAGACATACAGACAAAATTCATTTTTATTAATGTAGATCAGGCCTGATGTAGATTATTAAAACAATCTTTCAACAAAAACTTTGTGAATGGTTTTTGAGATACTAACTGTAATTTGATATAAAGAGAAAAAAGTTAAATGTTAAAATTTTTTAATCGTTCTTTTTTGTTGATAATAGAGATCATTATGTACTCTTTATTTATTTTTAATTTGATACTTGTTGTAAAAGTCAGACTATATTCATTTTACCTTGGAAAATAAATTATCATTTGATGGGAATTATAGTTGGTGATCTCCCCTTATGCACTACAATGAGTAGCAGTTTTTATCAATAGAATTTAGAAAGATGGGCAAATTGTCTTAACTCATTCAATATTCTTAATAATACAGTATAAATAATAATGAATGCAGAATAAAATGACGAATAATATAGGGGAGTGAAGTTTAATAGAAAATAATTATCCATCCGCAACTTAAAATAACATTTACATATTAGTCGTTGTAAGCTAAAATTTAATTATATAACAAAAGGGTTCTTGAGTTTCTCATGGGTGCCGGATGTGTTATTGTGCTGCAATGATATGTAAGTACGAACAATGAAGAACAATAGAGAGGCAATGAGATGTAATCCGGGCTTTATAGAGATGAGCAATTAGGAAGACTACATAACGAAAGTCTCATGTGTGAGGGTGCTACTCGTCGATTACTTACGAGCCGGTGCTGCATACCACAGATGGGACTAATTACAAACTTAAGCTGTCCGCCCCCGTATTCTGTAATTATTATTATACACTAAGGGATTGGTTGACATATAGTATATCTCTCATTTTCTTAATTAAACAATTTCTAAAATGCAATCCCATCGAAATCGGTCCACCCTGTACAATATAATAAATTGTACTATTATAGTTCAGTCCAATTTCAATTCCCCATTTTGTCAGAATATTCTTCTTAACAATTATTATTGTCTTTTGCCTGCCTTGTTGATCGAATGGGAAATGATAACAAGTTTTATTTTCAAAGAAACGTCAGAAAACAAGCGAGTCGAAAACCAATAGAATGGTCTCTGCAAAAAGATGAGGATTCAGAACAACAACAGCTAAAAGGCGAGTTTGAGGTAGATGATCAACGATATGAAGAAAGAAGTCGACGAAATACTTTCCAAGGGAAGGGAAGTGATGATTTGATTCTACGATTTTCCCCATCTTTCGCAACTCGATTCCAAAAGCGAGTGACGACTATTTCTCTTTGGTCTTGCGTTTGCCGCGATCTTTTGCATTTGGACGAATATCAGCCAGTAGAGCTCCTATCAAAAGTGTGTTTAAAATCATTAAACAAGAAATTTTACCCGAATCGAGTGGCCGCAGAAATCTTGATAAAACATTACATTGGAAAATTAAAACTAATCGAATGTTCGTACAAATCGAAAACTTCCGAAAAAGTCAAACAGGTGTCATCATCAGCGTTTCTATTCCATTTCTGGACATACGCCTTCTCTAATTATTTCCATGAGATTATGTCTACCACTGCTCGTATCCAACGTGTACCAGCTGTTTTTACCAAGTCATCCATCGGCTTCTTCCTCCCGTATGTGGTCTCTACTCAGTTCAATCATGTAATGTATTCTAAAAATGTTTCAATGCTACAATAACAATTTTGTAACAAATTATGTTTTAGTTGCTTTTTAAACTGCTTTGGGTTCAGTTTTCACCATGTTTTGCATTTGTTATAGCTTGCACAGGTATGCTCTAGTCCAGAGAGAATGATTGCACTAGTGGGCGACATCTTCCTTTATTGAACGCACTATTCAGTGCAGTAATGTGACAGTTACTATCTAATATTTTAGGTATATGGGCTTATATGATCTCAGTGTGAGTTGCCACCGAAATTTTTCATTATTAAGATTTAAAATTCGTTTCTTTTCTGATAGTACTACTGAAGGGAACTAGTTTTATTCTGAAGGGACAACGGCTTCTAAACCTTAACAATTCATTCCAATGCTCTTTGCCCTGGTGTTGAGATGCTTAAAACAGCGGTCAAACAATTACTATTTTCTATAGAAATAAAGAATACAATGTTCAAACAAAAAACCTGGAACTCTTGTAACAGCACTCATTTTGAGTTTCAGAAGTCAGTTATTGGCTCGTCCTTAAACGTCTCATTTGTACTGTTAAATATGAGTTCCTATATAGTCCAGTCACTTTAGACAAAAAATAGCCATTTGATGGAAATAATTCATCAAGTTTTGATTTTTGGAGAGTGAATTCTCGAAAGGGTTAGAAATAAGGAGAAAAAAAGTTCCCACTCTAATCGTGGGTGGAACATCCCCTTTTGAACGAAAAACTACCCCTGGCGCGGACTCGTTTAAGAGTTTTCCTCATTTAACTTCTAAATAGTTACTCGGACGACAAAATATCATAGAACTAAAATATATATCATAAAACTAATCATTATAGAAATCTCGCCATTAGGGTAAAGTTACGGAAAGTTTTGCGAGCAAAGGAAAAAATCGCTTTCGCACAAATAACTTCAAAACCTATGTTTTTACGCAAATAATGATAAGAACAAAAATATTTAAAACATGTCTTACAATTTTTTATTTCATATTCTTCACAGACTTTTATGCTTTCTTTGCAAATATGCATTCCATAATTGAAGGGCTTGGTGCAAAAACATTTGCCACAATATTTAATTTCAGCTATATAATATATACATAATAAGAGTCATTTCAACTTGTTTTCAGCTCGGAAAGTGTCAATGTTGCTCGAAATATTTCATTTCCAAAGTTTCACGTGACCTGTTATTGCAACCAACAGCTGAAAAAATTTGACAAAGCTTATACGTGACCGGCAAAGAGTTTGCAACAAATGGGAAACATTTTTGTAATTGAGATATCTGAAAATTTTTTTGGCAAATGAATTCAGCATATCGAATGACAAAAACACAATGTCATGTGACCACTGTCATGGCGGAAAATTTAAAAAATATCTCTTAAATATGTAAAAAGTGAGGTTAGATGACAAAATATTGAAAAAAGTTGTTCAGAATTAGATTATACGTCTATGTGCAAATTTTTAAAAGAAAATAACGACTTTTCAAAAATATCAGTTTTCCGGCATTTTTTCGGAAATATTGAGAATTTTTGCGTTTGATTTGCATAAAACACAATAAAACCAACAAATAAACTTCACAATCCAGTAATTTTTATTTATTAGTCTACAAATGGACGGTAAAGAACAAAAAACATTGTTTTTTAGGACGAACTTCGTTGCAATGGCCTACAGAAAACAAAAGGTTCAAATTACAAATTAAGAATTATTTTAAAATAGTCCTAAAATGATCAATTCTTCCATTCTAAACCCAATTTAAACAATTTTTACAATATTGCCTGGATAATAACTCATCAAAAATCAAGGAAAAGATGTTGAAAACTGATATTTTTGAAAAGTCGTTAGTTTCTTTTGAAAATTTGCACATAGAGGTATAATCTAATTTTGAACAACTTTTCTCTTTGACATTTTTCTTAATATCTTGTCATCTAACCACACTTTATACATATTTAAGGGATTACTTTGCCACCATGACAGTGGTAATGACATTTGTCAAAGTGCTTTTTGTCATTCGATATGTTGAATTCATTTGCCAAAAGAAATTTTCCCGATATCTCAATTAAAAATTTTTCATTTATTGCAACTCTGCCAGTCACTGTATTAAACATGAAATAATGTAAAACAAAGAATGTTGTTGAATGTTTTATTATACCACTACAAATTTAATGGTGAGAACTATGAACTATAATGAATAAACAGTAAACTCAATCGAAATGACAATAAGTGAATATAAATCGAGTATCATTTCTTGTGTAACACGTTCCACATTGAATTTCTTTCCGCAAGTTTCTACAGGGAATACCGTTCTTCAGGAAGATAAAGGATTTTTTTCTCCGTTTCTTCTTTCGATCTGACTAAAGTCACGATCGCACGGTAGGAGCTATGCCCTGGTTCTGGTAGGTGATGGACGATCTTTGACAGAATACCATTTTTGACTAGTGACATAAAAAAATGAACTACTACAGAATTTTTATTCTGTCCTCCATAGTTGTCGGTAAAAATATATAAGGTCTTGACAGCTTTCCTCAAATATTTCTCAATATAGTGTTTCAAAAAGGAAACAGTTTCTGGTGCATCTTTTTTTCCCAATAGTTTCATCAAACATATACATCACAGCTTTATTATCAGAACATGAATGAAATCGTTGATTAAATACCCAGAGTTGCCGTGCGTGAAAATATCACATGTAGTTAACACTGGGACAGGTAAATTTTGTTGATAATCAAAGCACAAAGTTTCTACTGTGGGATCAGTTTTTGCAAGTTCAGTTTTAATTTTTAGATCATCCTGAAATGCTTGTGCTTTGCGTTGATGAAGTTCTCTTTTCTGTAGGAGTGACTTCTGTCCATCATCATTAGAAGCAGCATTAATCTGAACATTCAGCATGTCACAAGTACTGCAAGTATCTGTTCGTGGAAAACCGAATGGTAGATTGAAGTGTTCCACAAAATATCTGTAATAGAAGTCATATGTAATTTTTGGTTTCGTTGGCTCTCTCTTCTTTAAGAATTCATACTGTTCCGGCTCATACATTTTCAAGTACATTTCGTACATTATCTTAACATTCAGCTCAGGCGGCAGGTACTGTTTTTGACTTTTACCCCTTGAATAATGAGATTCTCAGGTGGAATGCTCTTGATATGTTCATGTACACTGGCTACGAAGGCACCTATTTGGTCTATTAAAATGCTTACGCTGATATCCTGTTTTGAACAATACTACCTGAAGCACATGATACTATTTTTGTATACGAGACTTATGTAGGAAAATAGATTGCAAAATGTTGTCTTACATACCTCGACTTTAGTTGTCCCTACTTGATATTACATTTGTGAAAGGTTTTCTTGTCACAGTTTCATTTTTTTTTAAATTTCTTCACTTCACATGCTATTATTAATAGAACTCAAGAATGCATCCTGTATATTCTAGTCTTTAATTACATAGAACTCATTACAAATTTTCTTGCCTTTTTGCAGGTTTCATTATGCCCCGACTGTTTATGTATTTTTTGCCACTGTTGACTTTTCTTTGATTTCTGGCCCATTCTGCTGGATTCCGCTTGCGCTTTTTTCCAGTTCTTTCCGTTCTTTCTCCTTCACAATCATTTGCAGAAATAATATCATTTCTTTGATCACTCACATTACTGGATTCATTGGGAGAATAATCTGGATCGATAAAACTATCGTTTGAACTATAAAACGGGTCAACTTCACTTGTTTCACTCATTTTAGAAACTGTACTGCAAGGAAATATTGTATATTGTTGGTACATGCGCAACACAGTCGATTCTTTCCCGAAACGAGTTCGCTCCTGATTGTGAAATAGAATCGCGTTTGGAGCAATAATAGGCTACTTCAGGTATACGGTTTCATTTAATACATTTGTACGCTATTTACGTGGACGATTTTTGCACCTAACGTTGAGGAATATCAATGAGTATATGCGATGGACGCAAAGTCGTTTTGATCAAAAAATGCACTTAGCCGGTTGTTGCACCAAATCCTTCAATTGGAACTAGTTTCTACACCAATTACTCCAACTTCGATGGGCAAGATTGTTTAAATTCAATGACTGAAGAAGAGTTACTCGGAGAAGACCATAAAGAAAATTTTAAAGAAAGAAATGGAATAGGCCTACAGAGGAAACCACTTAAAAAAAACCCGCCGACAACTCTACCTCATAGGTAGTGTGGAAACGAGTAACAATTATGGAATGCATTTTTGCAAAGGAAGCGTAAACAGTCGGTAAAGAGTAGAAACTAAAAATTGTAAGACATGTACTTTGTAGAAAATTTTGTGCTCTACAATTTTTGTACTTATCATTTTTTGCGTAAAAACAACGGTTTCGGAATTATTTGCGTACGGAAGCGATTGTTTTCTTTGCGCGTTTCACTTCTCTAAACTTTGAACTTAAGACTTCATTATGCAAAATTTCAAGAAAATATTTTTGGTCGTTATCATTTTTTGCGTAAAAACAACGGTTTCGGAGTTGCGAAAGCAATTTTATAATATTATAATAAGAATTAGCTTATGGTATTCTAGACTTTTTTATGCAAAATTTTATAACAAATATTTTTAGTCCTATAATATTTTGTCGTCCGAGCAACGATTTAGAACTTAAATGAGGAAAAAATCCGAATAAATCTGCTGCGGGGGTAATTTTTCGTCCAGAAAGGGATGTTCCATCCCCAATTAGAGTGAATACTTTTTTCTTCTTATTTCTAACCCTTACGAATAATTATTGTCAAAAAATTAAAATTATATAATTTCAACGTCTAATTTGCCTGAACTGTCAACTTTGAAAAACCTAGTTGCGAGAATTCTATAAGAATTAACTTTATGGCATATAAGACTTTTTTATGCAATTTATAACCTCTTCGAGAATTCACTGTCCAAAAATCAAAACTTTATGAATTATTATTTACGAAATGTCTAAAGTGACTGGAATAATACTTATGACATTAATATACAGGGTGTTAGGTAAACATGCGGCAAAAATTCAAGGGTTTTTCCTTGGCGTAATCTAAGAATATTTTGTCCTATGATGATTTCCTAAACACCTCTTTATTTCGAAGATACAGGGTAAACAAAATTTGCAACAGTAACAATATTTAATATCAAAAATAAATGTAAAGTTGATCAATCTACAATAAATGTTCGAAATGACTTCCTCCAGCCTGGATACAAGCATTCAATCTTCTCGTCAATGAATGTCGAACTCGTTCAAATACACCAGGGTCGTTTTAATAGACTCACACCCAGCAATTATCCGATTTCGCAAGTCGTCCAAATCTTCCACGGGAGTAGCGTAAACTAGTGATTTCAGATATCCCCATACGAAAATCCAAGGGATTTAATTCTGGGGATCGAGCAGGCCATGCGTGTGGACCACCTCGACCAATCCAGCGATCTCCGTATGTTGCTGTTAAAAAATTACGAGCAACCAAACTGAAATGTGGTGGTGCACCATCGTCATATACCACATTGCCATTCTTGTCGCCAATGGTACATCCTCCATAAACTCAGGTAGTGTTTCTTCCAAAAGTTGCGTACGCCATACTTTTATTTACATTAATATTGTTACTGTGGCACATTTTGTTCACCCTGTATCTTCGAAATAAAGAGGTGTTTAGGAAATCATCATAGGACAAAATATTCTTAGATTAGGCCAAGGAAAACCCCATTGAATTTTTGCCGCATGTTTACCTAACACCCTGTATAATAACTTGATAATGGGATAATAAATGATGGAATAATTAATTTTTGGGGTTCAAATTTCACAGTGCGAGTGATTTCGAAGCGAAGCGAAAAATGTCACTTTATATGTCAAAATAAAATTCATACAATGTTACCCTCTAGTGCGCACTCGCGTTTGCATGTATAGTGACTATTTTTACATTGCAACATTCCATAATTTTTATTTTAAAATTTACCGTATCAAGATTTTAACTTTGAGGTTGTACTCAGGGCATTTTGTACTTGCTATACCCCTGCCAAATCCCGCTCTTTAATTTAAATTGTTTTAATTGTTCTATTATTCCCTTTTTTCTTGAGACATGATATAACGTTGTTGGTACCCACAGTTTTAACCAACACCCGTTTAGGTGTTACGGCATTATTTATAGTTATTAATTAATTTAAGCTTTACCACCTGCATTTTGCGTAAATAAAGTGAGGTTATGTTTTGCATATTGCTGGACATCCTGTACAACTAAAAATAATTTTAAAATGGAAGAGAATATTTCCACGATTCTTGGCCGCCCTGTACAAGGAAGAACACGTTTTGCGTTGGTGAGGTACGGTCTATTGTTCTAGCGCTACGTCGCTGCACTTGTTTTACTGAGAGGATCCATAGCATAGATCGTGCTTGTTTTTTGGCATTAAAGCAATTGTGAAGATTGAAAAAGTTCACAACTCTTTTCACCGTTGTTTCTTGAACAAATTAGAAATTTTGGTTTTTTTGTAAAGACTGGAAATATTTAGTCTATTCGGAAAATATGATGAAGAAGGGTCATAATTATAATCACCGTAATATGTAACATAATTTGTTTGGTGGTAGATATAGCAATAATGGCTGTTTGCACTAACACGACTTAACCTTAAGTAATGCTTAAAACGATCGTTGCTATGATTTTAACAATTGTATCAAAGTTTTTAAACATTCCTTAAATTTAAGTCGTGTTTGTGTGCAAACGGCCATAAGTCTGCTAATATTATACACGCCTATTTGGATTAAATCTTCACTTTATATATCGCTTCGTCCACTTCATTATCAGTATTTGACATCAGAAATTGGGAAGGTCCATTACTTGGGCTACTGTTACCGTGTTTTATGTTGTCACCAGTTGTTTACTTAGAATTTAAGGATTTTTTTGTTTCACTCTTCGGAGTAGGTTTCGATCATTTTCTTTTACAAGTTTTCGGCTGAATCTGTTTTTTCGTTCTCATGTCTAACATGCTATTTTATTCTAAAACCACATTTTTATTTTTCCCTTTTTTGAGCAAAATGTTAAATTGAATGCCAACTTAAAAACTTCGAGTTAAACAGAATCTTTTAAATCGTAATTCCAAAAATTCTGAAAAATCACTAAGCATCTGAAGGGTTTAAATAAATTTGTGCTTGAAAAAAACAGATTATTTTATTTTTTCTATTTGTAATAGTGGAAATTAAAACGAAATTTTGTTCACCTTTATTTGTATAATCTAAAATCTAATGTTTTGGTTTAATTTCTTAGGCAATTTGTTGCCTCCTTAAAAATAAGCGGATATTATACAACTAGCCTTTAGCGTTTAATCGCATAGTTATTCGGTCTCTAATAATTTTTATTTGTTTCAGTCAAGCACAATGGTAACATCACCTTTGACGATATCTTAGCAATTGCAAGACAAATGAGACCACGATCAATGGCCAGGCAATTGTCCGGAACCGTTAAGGAAATGTTAGGTACGGCACAATCAGTCGGTTGTACAATCGATGGAAAAACTTCGCGTGAAGTGATTCAAGAAATCAACGATGGTACTATAGAAGTACCTGAGGAATAATTTAACTTAAAATAAATTACTTAAGTTACATATTGTTTTATTTATAAACAAAACATTTAGTTTGTCCACATGGTAAGCACATTTACTCCATAATCCTCTATTTCCTTTCTTCCATTTGTTGTTATTATTATCCCTTCCCTATTTAACACCGCTATAAATGGTATGTGTGTTACGCCAAATCTTAACTTTAGCTCTCTGAAAAGAAGGGATAATTATTTTTGTGGGTCTCTTTGTGATGCACGTACTCTGCTGCAACATTCCCGAACGGAATTGTGTACCAAGGTCCGTGGTCCTTCAGAAAATGTTGCATCATGGCTTCTTCATAATCATCCTTTGATATGTAGATTATTTGTATATACAAATTCCTTTCGATTGATTCCTACGGTACTAATTAAATTGGTTAAAAAGCAGCAAATTCTACCTGATAAATATTTTTCAAAATCGCCAATATACGATGACAAGGTAGACACCATGACGCGGAGAACAAGTAAATAATGTAGTGACTATTTTCCATAATAGTCTTTGCAGGAGTTACGTTCCCTTGTGCGTCAATTAAATTCAAGTTTTCTAATAAATCCGATAAGTCCATAAATGTCTTCAAAAATCGATGCTTAATTGTTTTGTGATTATAAAAACGAAATTAACATACATGTTCGTTAATTGCCATAACTTTTAAGAACTTAATTTTTCTGAATAGCTATTTAAATTGCAAAAATGTTTGGTACCTTTTTATGGAGATGATAAAATTTTCCGTCGTTATTGAGTAACAGAAAATGACGTGAAAGTTTGACATTTATTCTGGATTGACATGAAATGTTTGTGTTTATTATAGAAGATAATCAACTCTGATAATGCAAGAAGGTTGGAAATCAAACCATATTTTTGTGATCCTGAATTAGTTGTATGATAGAAAAAAAATGTATTAGCAAACTTCTCTCGGTTAAAAGTAAACTCTATTTGATATAATTATAACATTAAATCAAATTTGCAAATAAATCTATATAATTGCGCTGGAATCAAATCAAAATTTTTTATATAAAGACATATTTTAGATCCATCATACCATCACTATAATCTTTTCACAATTTTTGAATGGTTAATTGAATTTATTTAGCGTCCTAGGTTTTAGTTTTGACTTGATAGAAACATGGTTGGAAAAGAAGGACTAGGAAGAATGGAGGGGGATATTGTGGAAAGTATAATTTGGAGAAAGAACAGAGAAAAAAAGGACGTGTTTTGACAGGAGCAAGAAAAGAGAAGGGAAAAGATGAAGGAATTCTGAAACGGGGCTGCGTTCAGAAACACTTAGATGATCGTGGGTGAATATGTGATCCGAGGTGACTCTACAATATCGCTCGCTAACGTATAACGATTACATTACCATCATTTATGAACAACTCACAGTGTTGACATTGACAGTTGACAAATAACGACTGAGACTGCACATTTTTTGAGTTGACAAGTAACTATAATGTGAAAGTGATAATAATATGGAACAAGGAAAAAACAGGAAAGGAGAAAGGTACAATAGTGACAGTCAGTATACGGGAAAGATACGAGTGAAACAAAAAGTTGTGGAAGTAATGGAGAAAGAGAATATAATAATAGGAGGTAATTTTAACGCTAGAATAAGGGAAGAAAGGGTAGACAGAGAAGAAAAGAAGAGTGTTTCTAATGAGCAATGAAAAAAATTCATGAAAATGCGTCAGGATAGACATAGTATTAAACGGAAATATGTGGAAGCGGTAGAGGAGAATACATTTTTACAAATGTAACAGTAATAGATTATGTGTTAGTGAACGGGCAAAAGTAATAGAAACAATAGACAATTTTAAGATAGGAGAGGAAATAGAATATCTATGATCACCCGCCACTAGGAGAGAAAGAAAGAAAGTATAGAAGGAGAAAAAAGTATGGACAGTTGAAAATTAAAAATATAACACGAGTCGACACTAGATGTCGCAAAACTTATAGTTACAATAAAAAAATGTAAGGAGAAATGAAAGAAACGATGGGTATCATCGCATATACTTTATAACCTCCCACACTCACCCCCCTGTAATTTGCCCGCCTCTACCTTTCTCCTCTTTTGTATATTGGACTTACTATTGCCTATCCTGCAGTCACACTCTGAAATCTCTCCTCCCCATGCCCTATATTTTTTCTTGTTTTTCTCCCGTATATAACCATTGTTTCTCTTGTATTCCATCACCTCCCGCCACTTTCCTTTTTTTATTTTATCTAATTCTTTTATCTTATTTTTTTCCACCATTTTTATTATGTTTTCCTTTGATCTTTCCGCCTTAGTATCTTTCATATTTCTCCCTCATTTTTTATTTATTTTATGCGCTTTTCCATTTCCACCTTATAAGTATTTATTCTACACACATTTTTTTAAATTTCTTTTATTGTACTTTTTAAAATCTCCCAATCTATTTTTTTTCCTCCACATTCTCATATACCTAGCTCTTTTTGTTTCTTTTTCAGTTCTCTAGACTCCACTCCCCACCATTTAATATTTTATCTCTTTTCTACCATTGTTTTTTAAATGATACTAAACTAAAAGTTACTAAAATTGCAAGTGCAATACAAAAAAAGACTCACCGTGTAAAGCGCGGCTTTTAATAGGAATTCGAATTGATAAACGTTTACATTTGTGTTTTAATTCGCATTTCTAAACGATGGTGTTCGTAGTTCATGTAAATATAGTAATTAAAAATAAAACGTAGTGACTAGCAGTAGTTTGTACACCGGATTCTTCTGAAAAAATTTACATGTTTTCATGTGATTTTGAGTAAATGGTGTTGGTTGGTAGATATGACCGTGGATGAACGATGTTGGTTGGTAGGTTACAGTTATTAGAATTTTCTTCTTAAAAAATTTAATTTTTTCATGTGATTTGGGGTAAACGGTGTTGGTTGGTAGATGTTTTCGTGGGTGAACAGTGTTTGTTGGTAGGTTACACTTATTAGAATTTTCTTCTTAAAAAAGTACATGTTATTTTCATGTGATTTGGGGTAAACGATGTTGGTTAATAGGTGTGATCGGGGGTGAACGGTATTGGTTGGTTGGTTACACTTATTACCACTTTCTTTAGAAAAATTACATGTTTTCATGTAATTTGGGGTAAACGGTGTTAATTGGTAGGTGTGTTCGGGGATGAACGGTGTTGGTCTTGAAGCTGTAATAACCTGTTACTAAATAAACAATTATATACGTCTTGATAAAGACCTACCTTTGTCGGTCGAAACGTCGGCAAGAAAAAATGACAAGGTGTTTTTGCACTCCAACATCACTTCCAACTCTTATAAGAAGGCCCTTACTGTCTGGGGGAACAACTAAATTTAAAAATATAAGGAGTTACAACAACATTTAAGAATTTTTTTTTAAATCTAGTTTGAACTAGATCTGGTTTTTGATTTAAACAAGGATTGAAAATCCCCCTTTCTTATTAAAATCTGTAGGCCATCTATGAACCGCTTGCTGAACCTGTACCCGATTACGTTGGTACATTCATGCCCCTGTAGTAAATTGTGTTGGTATTGTAACTCATAGATTTTATAACCAAAACGAGGTGTTTATGTTTTGAATCAAACACGAAAAGGGGCATTAGGTTTTAAAAAACTAAGTTATGGATGATGAAGCTGAAACATACAAGCTGTGGAGAATTAGAAAGACTGTCATGCAAGTACGTTCAATCGAAAACTTTGTATATTTCTCTGAATCCCCAATTCTTTTCAGCTTTGTCATGATCGCGGTTATTTAGTTACTCAAGATGAATTGGATCAAACTTTAGAACAGTTTAAAGAACAATTTGGCGATAAACCTAGGTAATAATTACACTTCTTCCATCTAACGTGTTAATTGCAAATTTTTGCAGCGAAAAAAGACCTTCTCGTAGTGATTTAATTGTACTAGTAGCTCACAACGATGATCCGACAGATCAAATGTTTGTGTTTTTCCCCGATGAACCAAAAATTGGTATTAAAACTATAAAAACTTATTGTCACAGAATGCAAGATGAAAATATTCACAGAGCGATAATTGTTGTTCAACAAGGGATGACACCTACTGCGAAACAATCTTTAGTTGACATGGCACCTAAGTATATTTTGGAGCAATTTTTAGAGTCTGAATTGTTAATTAATATTACTGAACACGAATTAGTTCCCGAACATGTTGTAATGACCTCAGAAGAAAAGCAAGAATTACTGGCTAGATAGTATCCTTTTGTTTAAACATTGTGATAAGGTAATAATTAAGTTGTTCCTTAACCACATACAGCAAATTAAAAGAGAATATGTTAATGCGAATTCAAGCTGGTGATCCGGTTGCCAGATATTTTGGTTTAAAACGAGGACAGGTGAATGAGTTTGATGTTTCAGATTTTATGTAACTAATAGTCTGTTTTAGGTAGTGAAAATCATACGTCCATCGGAAACAGCTGGTCGTTACATTTCTTATAGACTTGTCTGTTAAAATGATGAATAAACTACATATTTTAATATAATTATTTATTATCACTTCCCTGTTTTTTTACAAATAATTTCTTATATTCTTGTAATTGAGGGAGGTATTAGTTTATTATGTTATAGTATTTTCAGAAGTATTGCGATTATAGACGTTTTACTTACGTTGGTCCTCTTGTCACTTCATGTGATCTCATCAAATAGTGAAGTGGTCTTACCTATGGTTTTCAGCGAGAGATTTTCTCCCCAACTTGAACGTATTTATACTGTTTAGGGAATTATCTAATGCAATCAGGTTTGCAAATGGTATTAATGAGGGTGATATCTTAGTTTTAAATTAAAACACATCTCCCACTAATAGATTTCTTATGGAAATTGTGTTGGCCCGAAATTGGAACGCCCTTTACTGCTACAACCACCCACACCACGCTATTGCTATCTTTCTCTAAGTAAAACCTCTATTGAAGGTGTACAGAAACAAAGTGTTCATATACACGGTGAGTTTTTAAGACGGGATAGCTTGATTACTCATATGTTTTTAAAGTATCAAAAAGTTGTAAAATGAAATAGTGAATACGATTTAATTAAAATATACAGGGCGTGCAATTTAAATTTTAAAGTTATGGAGGTTTGAAAGTAACAAAGTTAAAAAATCACAGCAGCGTAATCTTTTCACATAAATGGGTGTTTTTATGATAACAACTTACTTTCAAGTATTGTCTAAGAATGTACCAAATCTCAATTTGATATAATAAACGGCAAGTTTTTTATGACTTCTTAAAAAGTTCATGCAAAGCCTATTTTATGAAGAAAAAATAAAATAACTTTTAAACGGTTTAACTAAATGTTAAAATAAAACATGTTTGAAAAGCTTAGATTATTATTTGTCTAAATATGTAAAATATATACATATTTCCAAAAAAATTTTGTCCAAAACCATTCTGTATAAACGATACACTCTGTATATAACAAAAATATTTTTAAAACGGCGCTTAGATATACCATTTACAACGCCGTTTAGATAATTTTGATATCTTTAAAAACATATAGGAGTAATCAAGCTATCCCGTCTAAAAACTCACCCTGTATATAAGCTCTTAAGGCCCATGGCTTTTGATAGTTCGTTCTTCCATCGTTCTCTATATCCTTGACTATTTCTTTCCATCTTCTCTCCAGTCCCAATTGTTGTAAGTCTTCCATAACACTACTATCCCAGTTTTGTCTAGGTCTGCCTCTTTTGTTTCTTCCTTCTGGGTTTTCTTGGTAAATTCTTTTCTTATTAAATGCCCTAACCATCTTAATCTGTTCCTTCTTACAATCTCCATTGTTAAATTTTTCTCATATAGTTCCTTCTATTTTGTTATTTGTTCTCCTTCTCCAATTTTTTCCTTACCTCTCTTGTCTTAGATCATACATTTAAAAAATTTAAAACAATACAGTGTGTCCTTTAATTGTTTTGTCGTCTCTTGAAAAAGATAATTTTTTAAATTTCTATTAACTTATTTCAAGCTATAATATATTCTTAATCTAAAATACAACTTTATAACATAATTTGTTGGAAAATTATGGCCCGGATGAATAAATTTAACAGGCATCAACAAGTCCAAAAAATCCTTCATAATATTTGAGATAGCAATTGTTTAGAATGAAGAAACAAATATATTCCCTAACAGCACTATGAACAATATAAAATTATTATCCAGCATGGTCAAATTACCGAATAAATTTAAGGATATTGTATCATATGCTTTTAAATGACAGCACTGTCGTCTAAAGTTTCCAAGGTGTGGGCATAGTGTTACATGTTACACATGAATGTTTATTTAAGCATTTTTTATTAAATATCTACAGACGTAACTTTCGAAATTTTGTTGCAAAATATCGCGCTATTGCTATAATCTGTGTCTATAATAAGCAATTCGTTGTCACAAACAGAATGTTTATTGTGAGAATTCTGACACTTCCCGACACCGTCCTTTAAAATGTCACTAATGTTAACAAACTATTTTCTGCATCTCCTTCTTCTGCCCTCTTTGTTACTTATTCATTTAAGCCTAACTTAAGCATTTATAAAGTAAGCAACCTCTTGTTGGGAGAGAAATATCATCTAAATATTTTTTTTTAAGCATCCTCTAAATTTATCTTCAGTTTATTTATTCAATAATGCATTCACGTTCCTTAATAAAGAAGGCATTATTGGTGACACTCCAGTGAAATTAACAATGTTGGTAAAGCAGTTGGCAGCAAACAGTTCTTTAGGTATATATGATCTTCAAAATGTGCTACACACTGTTTATGGCTAACCGGCTTAGACACATTTTCCAACAAATCCTATCCGACCCCAAGCTCTTAGCCAAGTATGTGCCCTTCAAATTATATGCATAAGTTATACAGGGTGCGGCATTAGTGTGAGGAGGCTTGATATATCCGTTATTATAAAAATATATAAAAAATGTATTTAGATAAATTGTAGGGGGTGTAGTTTGGAATGGTGCCCCACTTTATGCGCCACTTTTTCGCGCATTCAAACTAAATAAAGAAAGAAATTGTTTTTGAAACAGTTATTATGAGTGTTGTAAAGAAAGAAATTGTAATAACTGTAGCCTACCAACCAACACTTAAATTGATTAAAACAAATGTACGTAAAAAAAAAGTTTGTTTTTGAAATTGCAGTTATGAATGTAATTTTTTTAAAGGATGAAATTGTAATAACCGTAACCTATCAACCATCACCGTTTACTCCCGAATTTTTACTTTTCCAGCCTTGTCACTAGAATTATGCATCCTGTTTTGAGAAAGTTTTATTTTCCCAATACACCCACATTTTGGAATTTATTGTTAAGTTTTGATTCTTTATTTAATGCACTTAGTAATTTTTAGTCAGATAGGAATAATGCTACCTTTTCGCGATAACGCTTAACACGTAGCGAAATTATGACACCAATAGATGGAAGCAAAGTAAGTGATTCAAAAACGTTAAGAATGTGTTAACATTATTTACGCATTGAATCTACTTTGCTGTAATTAGCAAAAGCCTTTATAGTAGTATACGTTATGCGTATATGAATTGATAACGACCTTACAATATTGAATCGTTTACATTGCTTCCAGGTTGGCATATGATGACTTACTAATTTTGTTGCTGCTTTTTCCATGCAAACACTAACAACGGCATTAGGAAATAAACCGGTGGCGAATTGTGTTATGAGTAATAAATAGAAACACTAATTTTTTTTCTCAAGGAACGTTTAATATTAACGTAATACCGTAATTCTATTGATTTTACATTTATATAGTAATGAATAAAAGTGTTATTTCCTCCAAAAATTTTTCAACAATATTATAAATTTGGTCTGAGATCCCTTCTAGGTGGAGGTGGAAGCACAAAAAAACTCAAAATGTTGAAATTGCCTACGTTGCGCTCTCTGCGTGAGAGCTTTGTTATCTATGAATAAGCCTTGAGAATGTTCTCATACAGAGAGCAAAACGTCAGCGATTTCAATAATTTGAGTTGTTTTTGTGCTTCCACCTGCACCTAGAAGGGGTCCCAGACCAAATTCAGGAATAGAAAAATATTTTGTATGCTGCAACTCTACATACATGATTGCAATACTGCGGTATATACAAATGGTATGTTATTTAGATCTTGATTTTACTTAGTTTTTCCACAATAGGAATGTACAAAAAAAATACAAAGCCGTTGAAATATTGTAATAACGTCCAAAATAGTCTTAAAATTAAATGTATAAGTTTTAAAGATTATGTAATTACTTGTTATGCACAAAAATCGGCATTTATTCAAATACTCAGAACACTCCCTCATTGGGTTGAAGTCGCAACCTTTATCGTGAATATAGCGTTTAGGTAGTGTATTGCAATTTTCATTTATAACGGGTGTTCAAATAAAAATCTGAACTGGGTAGGTGTGGGATTTTCTCTAACATTTAGTAATTTTTAAAAAAAAACCAGTTAATGGTACTAAGTTTTGGTTAGAATTCCATGTATTTAAGAAAGTAGGTATTCATTTTTGTCAGTTTTAGGTTATATTTATGTCAACTTTTAATGCATATTCCAGGCCACCACACGTTATTTTTCTATAATTGAAAAAATAATTTAAATCAATTTAATTTTACGGCTCTCCAGCCAGTTTTATTTGAACACTCGTTATTTACTATTCAAATTTATATTTAATTTGGGAGTTTGCCACTAGCAAACAATCAAAGTAAAAATGTCATTTTACAAAACCTAAATTGCGCATGCGTCGATAAAAGTACTGACGTCATCGTTCAGGTTGCGTCTTTATAACTTCTTCAAATTCATGGATTTTATTTTGCACGTATTTCTGCGTAAAACATTTTTTGAAGGGTTTGGTTTTTTTTTACGTGATTCTATAATGTAAATACCATGTGTTTTCGTTATAATTAGAAAATAGTGAACATACGAATTATTTTTTTGACAATTGATTTTAAAAGATTACAGCAATATACACCAAGCATGCAGTGTTGATCGTCTATCTATATTCGTGGAATTAATTTAAAGACGTTCTAGAATGTAAATTTTAAGGAAATTGTAGTTTCAATTCAATTTGTTTCTTATAAAATCGGATTTAGAATAATTTTTTAAATCAAATATTAATTTAACTTTTTTTATCAACCTTTTCCGTTATTGAGTGTAGCGCAGTACTGAACTAACTGATGCGAATTTGTGTTACAAAATACTGTGGGAGTGTTGTTAAATCATTAGAAATATTACGTAAATTAGATTTTGCATAATTCACCATTCGCGTCCGAGATGTTACTAGAGATTATTGATCTTACCAATGTTATTCTCATGCGAGTATTGCCAATCAATGAGGGCGGACGCAATTACGTGTGTTCCACTATTGGCTCCCGGCAACTGAACAAACTTACCGGGCGCCGCTAAAGATCTTAAGTACTTAAAACAATAGAATTCGGTGGAAAAGATTGCTTCTTTCAGTCATGCATAAATTATAGATTTTTATGTACAACGAAAAATATAATATACTAAATAATACATATGTGAAAATTCCAGAAATGGTTTAATTAAAAATTTCTACTGTACTAAAAATGCCTATTAAACAGTGAATGCAATTTTAAATTAAAAATTGATTTCAGTACCGCACGTTTTTATTGTTCTTTTAATGTGAATCCAGTAACATGCAATTTTAATTTCATTAGTGTAGTATAATATTGTTTGAAAATGAGCAAAATTTGATTACCAATTCGATGAAGTTATAAACAATACATATCCATATTTAACTGTCAAAAAGTTTGTACATAAAAATTAAGATCTGTCCGTTATTTAAAACGTTACTGGAATTTCGAAAATATTGTTTAATTATTTGTTATACTACCTAGAAACACTGTAGTAGGTATTGTGTCTAAATATGTGAGCGATTTGGTTTATAAATAGAGTTAAACATATTAGGAAACATTTAAATATCGTCTACATATTAGTTACTCTTATTAAATACTTATTGGTAAATTTAAATATTTTTTTAATTAACAGTAATTTTGAAATAGAAAAAATTTTAAACTGTGTTGTAGCAGTAGCTAATCTCTACATGTAATCTCTTGTATTTCGATAGGTTCATTGGTGTTTATCATTTTCTTTTTCGCTTTGTATTAGTATTGTAAAGATATCTTCCTTTAAGTTCCGTAGGTACTAATTAATTTAAATCGTACAAAAATTGTGTTACAACGAAACATTGTTGAAACATTGAACGATATCATATCTTCTTGGAAAAGAACTTCATTTCTATCCCACATGTTGGGCTACGCATGTAATGTTTGTTGACAACAATACACCGACTATTAGAATGTTATCCCCTACTTTTTTATTTTATTGAACCTTTCAGTGGCGGATTATACGGTAAGCGCACTAAGCGTCCGTGAGGGCCCCGGACTTGTAAGAGGCCCCGAGAAATGCCAATTTTAGTAGTATTAGGGTACTTGAACCATTCACGAAAAATTCCTTTGTCCCAAGCCACTTTTCATGCGTCAGTAATTTACCGAAAGTTTTGGAAAAGTCTTGGATTCCGACATTTGTCATAATAATTAATACTTGCGCAGCATGAATGTAATTCTCTTTTTGGTGATTTATGTCCTAGAGTTTTCTTCACCTTTCAGACACTATATGCAATGTCATTTAATTCCCTATTAAACAAAAAATAGTCACTAGGTATTTTCTCTATAACTTCATTTTCACTAGAAATTTAAAGAAGTAGGCAAAAATAGTTAAAAAATAGATGAAAACGAAAGAAAATAAAATTATGCATTGTATAGTGTAAACAATTAATGACCGTTTCGTTTAACAAATATTCATGTTTGAAAATTCTCAAGTTTAACGATTCATATCAGGTAATTAAGGAAACTTACAAAATAAAATTCCTAACTTATCGAGTTAAAGAACATCGTACAACCAAATTGTTATACCCAAAGCATTAAAATTCAACGAGGAATTCAAAAATGTAATAATATACAAGATGTTTTATTTGAAATAAGTAGTTTGCATCGATTTCCGGTATAACCGGAAATCAGCCATATTTGTTAATAATTTTATAAAGTTTCTCTCGCTGTGCAAAACATTTCTTCAAATTTGTAGTGGGGGTGAAGTTCGTATAGAGGAAATACCCTAGCGTTGGACACACTGACCACTGTACCTATATTCAAACATGTTTTGCAAGCATTCCATTTCTATCATGTTTTGACAAATTTTATTCAGCTTTTGTTTAATTGCGTAACATTATCCTTAATTATTATCAAAATTTAATAACAACGGGTTTATTTATTTTTTTTGTTAAAATAAAATTACAGTAGGTATTTGACTTTTTGACATATTTTGATTTAACGTATTATTTGGCGTATGATAGGAACATTTTTTTTGTTTTTTTATTAATAAATTTTTATATAATGTTTAAAAATAAAAATAGGTATATGCATTCATATACAGTGAAGAGTAATTATTGATAATTTGACGTCTACTAAACAAGATATGAAGCTTTAATTTTCCGTATGTATCTCGATTTAATCAAATAAAAAAAAATAAAAAATTCCCAAAATACTCTAATTTACATTTTTTTATAGTTTATGTATGTACAGGGTTTGTCAGTGAAACGGGAAAATACTAGTTTGACTATTTGACTGATTTTGTAGCTCCAAAGATAATAAAGTTAGCATAAATGCGTACTTAGGTAAGTGTGGACAGACTGCGATGTATTTAAGAAAAATTCAAATTAGTAATTTTCTGGTTTCATAATCTAAAACAAAATCAATTTTTGAAAATTTCACTGTTTTTAAAAATCAAATAGTAGCTATTTGAATCCATAGTTTGTCAGCAAAACTGTTATCCCACACATGGAATAAATGTTATATTCTCGAAAAATTTCTATTCTCCAGGCGTCTCTAATAAAAATTCAAAAATCTGTGTAGGTTAATGACTCTTTTGGCTAGATTATGCCCAAAATCTAGTCAGATCTGCGCTATTATAAATAAAACCCATGTGCAAAGCTTAATAAAAATTGGATGGGTGGTTTTCTTGATATCTTGTTTACATACGGACGGACGGCCGGCCGGCCACCGGACAAAAAAATTTTTTTGCTTCATTTTAAAGTACTAATTTGTCGGAAAAATTAAAAAAAAATTGTTTTCAAAATTTTCGGTTTGTAAACCGTCGCATAACTCCCTATCTTATTTATAAGATGTGGAGTAAGACTTGATGCTTAGCAACTTACTTTTACGTTCGCTCAGAGCGGCACTAACAGTAGATTCTGTAACAATGACAAGGTTAGAATGAAAATTCGGTCGGATGGAGGATTCGGAACGCAAGCTTTAGCCAGTATAAGGAATCACGAGTACATTTAATTTTCGTTTTATTCATTCTGTCACTTATTATTGAATGAAAATACATGCAATACCCATAGGAAACAAGTGTTTTAGAATAAATATAATTTTCAAGGGTGAGTCAGTATTAAAATAGAATTACTATAAGGTACCTGCGGCATTTAAGGCCCAGCGGCTAAGAAGGCCCACTAGTCATAACTCAAAATATGGCGATTTGTCGTACAATCTGACAACATTGCGTGATAGGTGGCAGCCGGTTCATGATCAGGCAACGCAGAAATTCCGAAGAATAAGCACGTGGTTGGTGTAGTCAGTTGGAACCTGAACGACGCTAGGTGTACATGTGCGTGGTATAAAATTGAATTCGAAACAAAGGAAAATACCTTCCTTTATCTTGATTCCAACGATTTAATGTACCCAGAAGAACTCTAAGGAATCACCTGGCTTCTGGAATTATGGATAAAAAAATTGGGCGATCCAGTGTATTAACCAAATACCAAGAAGAAGAGTTTTCTGCAAGAATAATTCGTCTGTGTGAGATAGGAATGCCTCTAACACCAATGCTGGTACGTCGCTCTGCGTTCAAATTCTGTCGTGAAAACAACATCCAAAATCCATTCAATGCTGCAAAGGAAATCGCTGGAAAGGATTGGCTATATGGGTTCTTGAAACGAAATCCCGTCTTGGCGCGTCGCAAGGCTCAGCTAATGAATCCAGCTTGTGCTCAAAAATTGAATAAATTCATAGTCGGAGATCACTTTGATAAGCTGGCCCAAATCTTTGAGGAAATGGATTTACATAAGAACCCACAAAATATTTTCAATATGGACGAAAAGGGGTGCCGACTTACTATTCACCATCAACAGCTGGTCATTGGACAAAAGGTGCCAGACGTATCCACTTAGTTGCACCTGAACATGCTGAAAATGTGACAATCGCTGGCTGCTGCAATGCTCTTGGAAATAGTATTCCACCTATGGTCCTATTCCAAGGAAAGCGCTTGAAACCCGAATGGACAGATAACCTACCAGCAGGTACCTTGGTCAGAATGGCTGACAAAGGAAGCATGACAAATCAACTCTTCATTGAATTTCTAACGCATCTACATCGCTACAAGGGTCCAAATAAAATCCTGCTTATTTTTGATGGTGCTGCTTGCCATTTGGATATTTCCATCGTCACGGTTGCAGAAGATCTAAATATAAGGCTATACTGCTTACCCTCTAATACAACACATGAACTTCAACCGTTGGACAAAGCTGTCTACAGGTCTTTCGAACATCACTGGGACCAAGAACTTCTCAGGTATTGGGATGCACACCCTGATCGTAAACTGAACAAACATCGCTTTGGCAAAATTTTCTCTAGAGTTTGGCCGAAATGTATGACACCAGAAAATATTTTGAGCGGCTTCCAAGCAACAGGCATATATCCACTTGATCGTACTGTTATCCCAGAATCAGCTTTCGCACCTTCGCTAGCAACCGAACGTCCTTTCGCAATGGAACCATTGGAGACCGAAGAGAATGACGGCATTAGGCGCAATAATGGAAACGACCATCCTATTGATCTCCATGATTGCGATTCAAACGACTCAGCAGATGATGTACCATTGAGTGCACTGAGTAATATTCTGAAGAATGCTGCCTATGAAAAAGTTTCTGATAAGATTGGAAATCGTTCTGAAGCACCTGTTCATGGGCAAACACAGACAAAAGATGAAGATCTCAATACTTCGTTTAAAGAGCTGCTTCCCACCCCAGAATTGCACAAATTTAAAGGGAAAACTCAAAAGAGAAAGTCTCTCAATTACAAGGCTCAGATCGTAACCAAAGATCTCTTTTCTACTTCAATAACTAAGAATCCTAAGCCCAAACCTGCTGCTTCCAAAAAAAAAAAGAAAGGATCCAACTCCATCAACATCAGCGAATGTGGGTAAGCACGCAGAGAATAATATCCTCCAGGAAAAGAGTCTTGGTATTGCTTTGTGTGTGACGAAACAAAGCAACTTGACATGAGGCGATGTGTGATTTGCGGCTCTTGGTGTCACGAAATGTGTGTTGGCCTCACAAAAAAAGACCAGAAAATATTCAAGTGCGTGTTTTGTATTTAGTTTAAAGCTTAAAATTCTTAACTATTGTCTCAGTATGGTATTTTTTATAAAAACGTGAATATTATTTTATTTTCTTCTCTAGTCTGGAAAACCAAAGTTAAGTTCAGTTAATTTAAGTTTCAAAGAAATAAAATTATGTTCTTCCTAATGCTGTTAATTCATTTAGTCTGAAAACTCATTCTATACTTTATTGAGATGCGAACTCTTTGTTTTTGGGAAAAAAAAGATCTACTTATCTTTTTTTGCCTGTTTCCAGGTGGGCCTTATTATACAACCTCAATTTCTTCACTGGGCCTTATTAACCGAACTTTCGGAAAATAAGGCCCAACTGCAACTTTTTTTGAAAAGCAGATTAAAAACTCCACACACTTGTAGGACTTACATCACACATAAAATATCATTCATCAAAGTACAAATTAAAACAATTTTGGTATTTTGATGTTTTCCTCTGTCACATTTTGCAAAAAAAGTAGGATCAAATTAACTGGGCCTTAAATGCCGCAGGTACCTTATTCCACTAATGGTCGTGGAGAAAAGTACTTTTAGTTCCGCTGGTAATGAATGACAACCGGTTGTGTACAAGAAAGAGTGTAAAAAACTAGTAGGTAAAAGGCTAAGTTTACTGAGGTTTGAAGACAAAAATAGTTTTTAAATATTTTAGAGTAACTTTAAACAGATAAAAATAACTTCAAATAACTTTTTTTTGTTAAATCAAATTCTTAATAACTGTTCGGACCCGCACTTTTTCGAAATTTTTTTATATCCAAATGCTGAAAATGGTCAATTAAACAGTTTAAACTATTGCTTATCTTAGTTTAAAATGGGACTATAATCAATATAAATAAAAAGGAAACGGTGAATTGAGACTTCCACCGTCGGAGTCATTATTGAAATAAAAACGGCTTTTGGAATTTGACCGTATCGAAATGGTAATTATGGTAAGGTTATTGGAAAGAAAAACACTTTAATTTAGTTTTCCTATGAATTTTTTAAATGTAATACAATACCTCGGAATTCAACTGATGCGCTCGGTAAGCGTATTATTTATTTCGTTTGTTGGCTCAACTTTACTTTAGGATACTATATATCGACCGAAAGGGAATCGTCTCCTGGAGTTCAACAGTGTGCTTGATTTTTTTCGGAAACAAACTCTTAAAAAGTAGTAGGGGTTTGAAATGGGAATATTTTTTTTTTTTTTGAGAATAAAAAGTTTGAACTCAACTAGAAATTTTTTCCTGAACACGAAATTTAATCAATTTAAGTTGATTTCATGTGAACGGGGGTAAACGGTGTTGGTTGATAAGTTACAGTTAATACAATGTCTTTCTTTAAAAAAATTATAGTCATAATAACAATTTCAAAAACAAACTTTTTTCACGTAATTTGTTTGTTTGAAAATAAAAAGTTTTAAGGTGTCTTCTCAACTGGAATTTTTTCCTGAACACAAAATTTAATCAATTTAAGCTTTTTTCATGTTGGTAATCTACCAGGTTACAGTTATTACATTCTTTCTTTTAAAAGATTTCATTCATAATTAAAAAAAAAATTCCGTACACTTGACATTAGATATTCAAACCCTCATAACTTTTTAAGGGGTCGTTTCCGAAGAAAACCAAGCAGATTGTTGAACTCACGAGATGATTTACTTTTGTTCGGCATACAATAACCTCAAAAAAATCCATGCAGCTAAGGTAAAGTCTTACACCTTTGTTTCTTTGTCCTGGAAAAGGACAACGTTTGTCGGTTCAAGTTTGTAACTGGACCGTATTTACAAAAGTTATGGTTTCTCTGAAGCAAAACTTAGTACTAATACTATATAAACTTCTCCACAACAAGTATTGGAGTGGAGAAATTCCGCACGAGCAAAAAGTTTGTGCCCCGAGCCTTGGCGAGGCCTACGGTTTCGCATATGTAGAATTCTATTCCATACGGGTAATTGACTATATTTGCGCTGTCAAAGTCAAATTCAATTTGACAATTGAAACAAAGTAGCCCGGACGGATTTCCTATGCATTTTAGTATTAAATGGACGCACTTTCCCCAGTTTAGTATCAGTTCCGGACAAGTCGACAGTTTCTTGATTGTGAAAATTTTGTATAATTAAACCATCCAATTTTTAAATTTGTACATGAAACAATATAAAAATTACAGGGAGTTGTCATCTCGTATACTTTTATTTACAGCAATATTTAACTTTCTTCTACAATTCATAAATGTATACTTACTCGTATTTGTCTAGCGAAATTAAAACAGTGTACTGCGATGGTTTTGTAAATAAATTAATTTTATCTACGTCTAACCTATAATCAGCACATTAATTACTTAATAATTGTGTGTGAAATGTTAGTTTTAAATAAATCGTGTGTAAAAGTACAATGTAATTTAAATGGGATATAATAAACGATTTTGTTGTCAAGGTTGCCTGGCAACCAACACTGGAAATAAAAAAGTTAAAGGTTTCTCTGTTGTAGTAACTATTTCTATTTGCAAAAATTAGTTCTGACCTCGAGATAAAACATTGTACGAAACACGCGTGTAAAAGCTTTTATGTACTTCTTGTTGCATACAAGTCTTCTACACATGTGTTTCATACATTTTATCGACGTCAGAACTAAATTTTGTAAATAGAAATAGTTACTACTCACCTGCAGCTCGTGCATAAAAGCCTTACTTCACACACTTGTATCATAAAATGTAACTACTAAGTTTATATTTGTCGATCAATTTTCCCAAATAAAAACTATGTATTATTATTAAGTACTAATCGACTTTATCTACACCAATAATTACGACACATTCTGGGCGACAGTAAGTAATCCTTTCTCTTGATTCTTGATAAAATGCGACACTACTTTTAATTTTTTTATTAATTACCACACTTTTTCTTTATTCAATTTACTATTATTTCTTTATTACTTTCTCAGACGTCTTTTTACGTTTATGTATTATTATAAGTGATATTAACAGAATATAAAGTTATTCAGTACTTTGCTAAGATACGTGTGAAAACATAAAACTGGTTTACTGATTAAACTAATGTAGTATAAAAAAAATTGCTGCTTAAACTTAGTGCGATTAGCAATCTATATCAGGAATTCTAAATTTTACCATTTTTAGATAGTAGATTTTACTTCGATTTTAAATGACTATAAAACAGCAAATAAAAACATTTTAGATTTGATTCTCTTATATTTTCAAAGAATTATTATTATTATAATGTACGAATAACAGTTACTATTTGAGTATTTTGTAAAATATTAACGAGCGTAAAAAGGATTCTACATTTTTTTAATGTCAGTGGAGATGTCCCATGTGGACGGTCTTCTCCGGCTGGCGCCCCTCTGCACCTTGCGCCATGTGGTGAATATAAACAAACGACATTACGCACGCGGGGGCCCCATCAGCTGTGTTCAGTGGGGAGCGTCTGCGCTACATCGGTGTTCGCAAGGAGGCATCCCTTCAGTTAGTGAGAGTGTGTTGTCGATGGCAGTGGCCAGGCGGTTGTGTTGCTCGCGGGCCAGCGGGGGGCCTCTACTTAGAGACCCGGGGTTGCGTTCCCCGGACACGCTGCTTGACATAACAGCCAAAATTGTTGCCGAAAATATTCCATTTCAGCGAATCGAAGAACGTTACGATCGTATTCCTGAACCAGTGCAACGAAGGATCATCTACTGGTCCTTCCCTCGGAATGAGCGAGATATATGCATGTACTCTTCTTTGTCGCGGGTGCCTCCAGTGAATTCGAGTGGTGAACCCCAGAACTTGTCGTTTTGCAAAGGATTAAAATTACTCGAAACCGGCTGCGTTGATAACGTCCTTCAAGTTGGTAAGGACTCTGCAATTATATTATTATTATCATCAATATTACTACTAGTTACCACGTCTGAGTAACACGAACATAAAGTCTGTGTGTAATAAAATCTCACACAAAACCACACTCTCCGCAGACCCAAATTAAAACCTTGGAAGTTGCGGCTGTATCTTTAAAGGCAGTGTTTATAAACTTGCGTTATCGAGACATATATTGAGGAAATTGATAACGTTTTACGTACTTACAGTTTTTTCTCACATCTCTTAGAAATTTACACTTACAAAAAAACGAATATATATTTTTTTAAATTTTAATCATAAATTAGGTCTCGCATAAAATTAATCGCATAATGAAAACATCAAGAACTCGAAGAAACGACATGTTTAATTAATGTATCTAATGGTTATTTAAAAAATTATCTAACGTAAACATTCACAAGGGCGCCTACTAGATGTTTTCGTTTATATTTCATTAGATTTTGAAAAATCTGAGTCATGCAAAGTTCTATGTAAAGTACTTTTAATTCATAAGATTGTACCTGAATAATATGTTTTTGAAACTATACTTAGTAATTATGATGGGTTGGACGCTTTTACCGAAACAGAGTAAATTTACTTGATTATCAGCACAAATATTATTTGTTTATATCTTGATAAATAAACATCAATACCGGCTTTCCATTAAATTTGTATGAGTTTGATATCTAACGGTTTATACGAGAAATGTAAAAATTAGCAACATTTTCGTCAGATATTTTTTTACACTTATTGAATATAGATATAATGACGAACATATTGATTTGCCATTAGCTTTGTCACGATATTCTCATGTTCCAATCCAAAGCAAAGGACTTAATATTTGTTTGCTTATTGAGTCTCCATTTACAAAATTGATAGGGCATTATTCTCGATAGACTAGTCTACTTTTTTTGCTGGCTATTAATTGGTTAATGTTTACATACTTCGTTTCTTTATGAATATGGCATTAATAATTAATCGATTAATAACCTATACTGATAATGTAAATTCATCCCGTGTACAGGGTGGTGTCTCAACGATAGAATAAAGTAAGTTTTCATTTAACTAATACCATTGATTATAAAGTTACTGCTAATACAATATTTAGTAAAAATTGTATCGACGATAGGGTTAGGGGTTAAAAACGCGCATGATTTAAAAATTTTTGGTTTGAATACCAGGGTATGAAAAAGTATGAATTTTAAGTGGAACACCCTCTATTTTTTTATAGTACATGTTTGTGAAAATTTTTTTTCCCGTTTCCGTTTTACAATTCAAAATTTCGATATTTGGTGGAAGGAAAAACTAATATTATACAGGATGATTCACGATCGACGCCACGGTGTTTTACGGAGAAACAGCATATATTTATTAACTTCTGTTACAGTTCTATTATGTAAGTCAATAAGGACTACATTTTAAAAATATTTTCAAGTATACAGGGTGCTACAAAACAAAATGACGTACCAAAGTTGTGTTTTTTTAAAATGATACATCATCCTGTATAAGATTGAATTTTCGAATTCTACTCAAAAATTAAGCTTCACTATTATAAGGGTTCTCTATACATAAATACAGAGCGTAATAAGTTATGGTCATTCTTCCTAAAATATAGGGTTTCAGAAAAAATTAATATCTCATGATAAAATTAATTACAACAAATTAATTACAAAAAAAGGTTTGAATAAAATACCTAAATAATTTAAAAACTTGAAGGTTTGATGAGCGAAACTTTGATAAAAATTAAAAGACAATCAAATAAGCTATAGGATAATCTCATAAAATTAAGGGTGTTTTATTTAAAATAAGCCAATTTTAAAGCGAGAATGTTCTAATAATTGAACTATAAATTATAAACACCCTGTAACGAGATTTTATTAGTGAATCAATAAATATACTAAAGGAACAGCCTTTTATTCAAACCAACGAGTAAATTTGTTGTAATTTTTTTATTATGAGATATGCATTTTTTTCTAAACCTTACATTTTAAGAAGAATGGCCATAACTTATTACGCTCTGTATTTAAGTACAGGGAACCCTTATAAAAACAAAACTTAATTTTTGAAAAGAATTCAAAAATGAAATCATATACATGGCTTTCCGTTTAAAAACTTTCGTATGCTGTTTTGTTTTGGAGCACCCTGTATATTTAAAAATATTTTAAAATGTATTTCTTATTGACTTACATAATACAACTGTAATGAAGTTAACGAATATATGCCGTTTCTCCGTAAAACTCCATGGCGTCGGTTGTGAATCACCATGTATTGTTTAGCTCATGAAATATTCATACTTTTATGTGCGGTATTTGTTATAATAAACTCATTTTTCATGGAAACCTTTATGAAGTTTAAACTTATCTCGTTTTTTCCAACTAGGTATTCGAAATAATGTATTATGTCAAGAAATTTTAATTTTCTTAACTAGTTATTTGGTATTCGGTACCGAGTTTGGTACCAACACATTGTTTCTATGAAAATCGATTCCGACCATAAGTCATGTTATCATTATTTATTCAATATTGTCTCAAAAAACGTTGAAATAGATTTTCAATGGCATAATCGAGGGCATAATGGTGCAAAATATGTCGATGTACTGATTCATGGAACGAGGGAGCTACCGCTCGATGCTCCAAAATGTAAATGCATATAAACAAAAAAGGGTAACAAATAACAAAATACAATACTGAAATTTTGAAGGCGTGGTAGAGTAAGTTTGACGCTATAGAAAATGGCATTGCATATCATGAAAAGTGAAAGATGATCAATTTCCATTGTGACAAAGAAATGAAGAAAAAGGCAAGTACAGAAATATTACATTTAATTAAAAGAAATTTTCTTCAATCAAATTCCGAGTCAAATTCCAGTTTGGACCCTTTGTAAATCCTGGAAATAACAAAACCGCCATTAAATGCTAGAACATAAGTGTTTTATTTTTTAATATTTTATCGAAGTTACTGTTGCAATTTTGTGATCGTGAACATACCACCACACTACAATTAAATTTGTTTGACTGATTTTCAGTGACAAACAATGACAAAATGTCAACGCCAGTTTTAAAAGAAACTCTAAATTGACGTGTCTAGGAAGCAAGTATCTAATTTTGAAAAAAAGGCTAAAAATGGAATTAAACTTATTTCGAATGCAACTTTAATCGAATCTCACCAGTGTTGCCATTTTAAAAATCGCTGTTAAAACGATCTGACAAAGGATGAAAAATATATTTTTTTATGAAATTGTATATCAAAATTAAAAAAAAAACGAATTTTAATCTTAATAAAATTACAACAACGTAAATAAGAAAATAGGTACATCTATGATTTTGAATGTACTTAAATCGTAACCTCAAAATAATTCAGTAAACATGTTTGAAAGTAGTTCGCATATTTTCCACGATAACTTGTCGGCTTGGTCGCACATACGTATACCCGAGTTTGATTTTAATGACGTGTAACATATTTCAATCCGTTTCAATCTGAGTAAAATATGAGAGACTCTTTACTATATTTTTTTAAAAACTTACTTTTTGGGCTCATCGAAAAAAAGACAGAGTTTTTCAATTGTTCAAGATGAGGTAGTCTACTTTGAGGTGCTATAATCCTCAATGAGTAATTAATTTCTCCTTATTTATTGTGATAGTAAATCGCCTTAAGGCAAAAAGGGACCTTGTTGTTTTTATTATTACTCCTGGTGAAGGCCTGTTCCCTTATATACATTTCTTAAAACCATAGCGGCGATTGTTTTTAATCGTCGCTTAAGTTTAAGCTGCGTTTGTACATCCCGCCATAATTGTAGAAAAAATTTGTATAAAGATAAATAAGTTACAATTTTGTTTTTTATTACCCTTTAAAATTTCAAATGTTCCCTAAAAATGATAATTTTACGTTCTTTTTACTGCATGCGCCTTTTGTCGCGCATCCAAATTCCGTGTTCTTTTGTCGCCGACGTCCTTTTTGCCGCGCTTACAAATTTCCGCAAGCTTTTGACGTATATCCAAAGTTGAGTAGTCAACCGCTGTGAATACTTGAAATGTGAAATACGGCTTAAATTTTTTTGGCAATGAACCATTTATTATAGTTATCAATTTTGCTTTCTTGTGAAAACAGGTACGAACATCAGGTTTACTTTAATATTATTATTGATGGTAGTAATATATATTTACATAATTTTTGCGTATCGCGACATATTTTATTTTAGATTTTCAATTTGCTAAGTGGAATTCCGTATTCCTTCTCCGTTTAAAACTAACAGATGAAGTCAAAATGTAGCTCGGAGGCAGAATTATACAGCTTCAAAGTGGACTATTGCATTTAAGAGCGTGAACAACATGTCTTTTTTCTTTAAGACTCAATCATTATACTCAGTATACTATTGGCGCGGAGTAATAAACCTGTCAGAATTATCGAATCTCCCGTATTGCATTGGCGTAGGTACCTGATACGTTTGGAAAATCATATTTTTAGTAGGTAAATATATTATATTTATGTCATATATTATTTATATGTTATTTATTTTATTTGTATAGTAGATCACATTACAAATTTTACTTCTTACGTATTATATACCATTATTTTTGTATCTTGGTATAATACCCACATCTACGGCTATGATTCTCGTTTCGTCAGTACCTGGGCTGATGGCAACGTGTTTACACAGATTAAACTATTGTTCTCAGACCCTAGATGGGTCGATATGCTGCAAGAGCGGCACAATGATCGTATTTTGGTTAGAATTTATTGGTTTTACTTAACCCTATAAGTACCGCTTTCACAAGAAAATAAAGAATTATTTCAAGCAATTATGATTTATTACTCCGCGCCAATAGTATACAGACTTTAGTCTTTAAAACACTGTAAAGAAATTCTCTTCGAACTATTTTATGAAGATTGAATTAATCTACAGGTTTATAACGAATGTTCAAATAAAATACTGGACTGGACAATACTTGGAATTTAATTGGATTAATTATTTTACAGTGAATATCATATATATAAAATTCTTAAATGTTTGTCCTTCTGTTTGTCTGTCTGTCTGTTTGTTACGCTACTCCGGAACGGCTGGACCGATTTTGACAAACAATACCTCAAAATTCTTAGAAAATTCTCACTTAGAGCGTAGGCTATGTTTGAAGTCGGTCCCACCAGTACCGGCCCCACCAGGTGGGGCCGTCACAAATTTTAAGCAAAGATAGGCATGCAATATATCGTTCGAAAGGGTACGACAAATGGAGTCTGTCCATGTATGACATGACCACACAGGCTTGAATGCGACTCAAATGAGATGCTATTTTTCAATTTTTTGTTTAAATTTAAGCGTTCTAGAGCCCATTTTTAGAAAATGGGCATCTGATCTAGTTTAACATTAAAATCTCTTATTATTTTTCTTCATTTCAATTTCACGTTTAGAAAATTTATTAACATCAAATAAAAACTCTCCGTCGTGTTTTTGGAAACCGTTAGCAGTGGGCATAGTACGTTTAGGATACTTTATTTTGTAAATTATTTGCACCAACAAAGGTTTTTTTGCAAGTTCGCGATGCTGATTTGACATATCACCTTTATTTATTTTAGCAATTGCTTTGCATTACTATCACATTCTGTACAATAGTAGGGTACCGAATATAACGTAGCTATACGATTTCTCTTCAGAACTAATAATGACGGGTATGTCATATACCTACATATTTAGAAAAATGAGAGTTTGTTTAATTTATTCATAAATATTTCTAAATGACTGTTATAATAAATAGTCTGTAGAAAAAATAATACAGCTTCTCCTTCTAACCAAATATTGAAATTGGTAATTGTAAAAAATATCTATTTTGATATTTAAATAGAAATATTTCAAGCTCTCAAATTTCAGTTAATGTTTTATATGACAAAAATGTTTGCATGAACACGCAGAACATAATCAAATTCCTTTTTTAAAATAAACTTTTACGACGCACCTTGTATAACTACGTATTTTTTTGCTATAACCTCAATTCATACCTAACCAATATGATTTCTACACAAATAATATTGTTAACCAAAACACATTATTCTACATACACACTGCGACATATTCTGTATATTTGTTTTTAACACCCCCTCTTCCCACTTTTTTCAATGAACAGCATATCGACCTACTGGTCCCATTTTAATAAAACATACATACATTACATGTTTTTTATAATACCGGAGATTAGATTTTGGGTAAAAATTCCGGTCAAATCTGAATAACGAAAAGTGTACTTAACTTACAGCACTTTTCGTTTATATGAAATATTTAAAAATATTTCTTGTTCAAATAAAAATTTTTTGATCAAATGCTTAATTACAGCGTTGCGTTGATCTCAGGTGGCCTTCATTTAACCATATCTTTAAAAATAATAATTACATAAAACAGTTATGGGCTAAAAGATGTTGGAAATGTTATTATCTACAAATTTTATCTGACGTTTTTCCTCTTTTTCGAGCAAAATGTTCGTGTATTTAAAGTATTTTCAAGAGAGCAAGCACAAACGGTGTTCATAAATACATTTCTTGTATCGGTTTTGTTGTACACGCTCTTAGAGGCGTATTTTATTTTTCGTGCAAAATTTTTAATGTCGTTGCACACATTCTGTACGCTTTTACACGAATGTTAGTATTGAAATGTGGAGTTCTGCGCGAAACACAGTTTCAGGTACCACGTTTGTAGAATAGATTAAATACTTACAAAAACATAGTTAGGCAACCAACCCATCAGTAATTAATATGAAAGTACACACAAGTAATGTAAACAACAGACGATTAGTATACGCTTTATTGACAGAACCTTTGAAAAACGAAAAATGTAATTAAATTTGTTTTTTTTCATTTTTCTCGGAAAATAGGTAGGTACAACAAAATTTATAACAACAAATATTTATTATCACGATACTAAACTGTACATTATTGCCATTGATTATATTATTACTAAGAAACTTAATACATACCTAATATTTTGTAACAGAAAAAACTTTGGGGCCCGTTTATCATAACTGCTACGTAAGCAATCATTGAAATGGAATCATACATTTCCATAAGCCTGATTTTAACCTTTTCTATAAGCCTGATTTAACGAGTAAATAATTAGTATAAGCATTAATTATTTTATCACATGTGAACAGTTAACAATATTTACGTCTAGAACAAGATTTGAATCAGGTTCGTGGACGTAAATATATAATAATTAAGATTTACAATTGCGCTAATTATTTAGAAGCTTTGAAGTAGAAAATTACTGTTTAAAAAACTGTTTAAAATATTCCTTGTTTACCAGTTTTTGGGATGTTCTAATGGTATTAGAAATATGGTTTAGGTTGCGCATAATGAAGTGGTACCGATTAATTTTAAAAATTATCAGATTCAAAGTCTTGTGGTTTTTATTTTTTAAAATTATAGCTCACTAGCTGTCCGACTAAATTAGATTTTCCAATCTGCTAATAATAATTTTTTACACAAGTATGTTATCTATCTTTGTCGGTATTTTAATCAAAACACATTTCATAATGGCGACTTCAATAGATCTAGTTGGAAGTTTCTGTAGGTAGAAATTCGTTTATGGGCAGCGCCTGTCTCGAACCCCAAGTCTTTTGGGTTTGAATATTGGACCCCCTGCTCAATAAACAAGTGGTCGGGTCGGATATTTTTTGCCTGAACTAACATAAATCATGTAGAAGCCGATATTTACGACGAACGCCGCTATGCAATTATATAAATGAGAATGCCAACAATTTATTCATTTTCCTGCTTGTGTCTGGTGCTTTTGTCTTCGTTCTTTTATAATGCATTCACGTTGAAAGGACTTGAAATGATATGTTGCGCATTCGTACAATAACCGCGAGAATTTTATTTGATAAATTTTTTCTCGTACTTGTTGCTTCATTTGTAATTTTGACACGGATTTCTCTAATTTCATTACGTCAAGAAAAAATATACAATTTGTCATGCTATTTTTTTTTGTGTACCAAGTGCATCGCAATTTCAATAAAAAGATCGTCTAATGCTCCTTGTATATTAGTATACGTAACGGATTCACTAAAAAATGAAGATATTAGAGGAAATTAGTATATAAGGGCATTGTTTGGATCAGTAAAATAATCGCACGTCATTATTTACTGGGTGGTCTCTATTTTTCAATTACATTTATTTATAATACATAACAATACAAAAATTTTATCGATTACCAACTTCGTCATTTTGATTTCGTTGTGAGCAATGATTGTTTTTAAGGTGGGCATATGGAAGCAGTGAAATAAAATACAAAATCATTTGTCCAAGGCCCAGTAAAGTCGAGGTAGTCTTTGTTCGTAGGTCATTCAGGTAGACTCAAGAATGCAGGCTGCTGCACTTCGGTCGCATTGAATTCTTGCCAAATTGAAGGTTCTTCTACCGAAGTACCTTAATCTACTTTATATATGTGTGAGAACATTGAAAATTTGTTTATGTTCGTTAGGGAAAAGATTTATGCTTTTTGCAATTATGTATTAATTTGAAAATAAACGGGTAGGTTGCGTGTGCGCGTATCAATAATTTTAGTCAAACTTTAAAAATTGCCTTTTTGATGATTGATGACCACGATGATACGTAAGCTAATTAATTGTATTGTCTTTTTTGTCTACACGTTACCATCTATTATTTATTGATTTAAAAGGACACGGCACAGACGGCATCGAAAAATTGGGCTTGGTAATTTCAAATCAATGATCGGAGTTTCAACTTCTAATTCCGATTTAATTATTGTTCAGATAGAGCAATAAATATTTTTTTGTTAGGTGAACCATTAAAATTATTTTTAAATCATAAATTGGTGGCCGTAACCGATGATTTTACGATTTTGTGCAGACAAGCGCTATTGTGTTATTTAGAAAACAGGAAATAATAAGTTTTGTTACGTATACAGGTGATGGAGGAAGTTTCTGTACAGTTTACTTAGATAAACTTTTATTAAAATAATAAGTGAAATATATTTAAAATTACATCATTACATTAGAATTTAATTAACAAATAATTAAGAATTTTAGAGTTAATATTCAGAGCGATCATAAACTAAATAAAATGAACAATATGCAGTGTCGTAGGTTGTTGCTCTATATTTTTCTAAAGTTATAAGAACAAAAATCAAAAAACAACACAATAAAGGCATATAACACACTCCTTTTTTGAAAAATTAATTAACTTGCTAGCACTACGTCAAAATCATATTTTAACAACACACTCAATGGTTTTCCACAACCTTAATAATTGGTTAATAATGAATTTTTTTACCTGCTTGAAGTTATACAGGATTCGCCATTACTCCGGCTTCGGTTTCTAGTGCCTGTTTAAACATCAGTACTAAACATTTTATGCTGACATTTATACAAAGCCACATTCTAGAAACCGAGGTCGGAGTAATGGCGAACCCTGTATTTGGATTTAATATCAAATGCATTTGAAGTAACTGTAGTTCAGACCTTATAAGTCTTTCAACAAATTACCCCAAAGTGCCGTCAGGGGGTGGCAATTTTTATTCTACGTGTAAAACTTCAGCAAAAACATTAAATTATTCCAATAATGAGATTTTAGTCCCGCAGGTTTTTTATATGTTGGTCATTGTAAACCACTTCTTATAATCCTGGCAACAAATTACCCCAAAATGCCGTCAGGGGGTGGCAATTTTTACTGTAAGTGTAAAAATTCAGATAAAACCGGGTAAAACATTAAAAATTCGCATAATAATGGAATTGTACTTCCGCAGATTTTTTATAATGAATTCCAAAATGTACACATCATATGGAAAACTTTTTTATTATATATATTAAAATCTGTCAAGGAGGCACCGCCCTAGTGGGTGTCCGTCCGTTCGCACAACCGTTTCTCAAATAGTTTGTTTCGTTTCATTACTGTAACTCATATGCTTATCGCATTGTCAATTTATTGTAACCCTTCCTACTGTACGCGTGCGTAGCATGCTCGCTCTTGTAGTTATTAATTATAGATGGCTTAGGGGTTAGTTTTTGCTTGGTCTAAAACCAAAATCACACTCATTGGCGGCGGTGAAGGGGTTTCTGGTACATGCCAAATTTGACATGTTAATATTAAAATATTTAAAGATGGCGTTTTTTTTTGTAAAGATATCAGAAATACTCATTAAGAAAAGTTGTTCGAAATGGTATTTTAGACCTATAATCCGAGTTTCACTTCAATACTGCCAATTTAATTTTTTTTCAAATTTCATAAAAATTTAGAAGTAGCTTGGGGTAATTTGTGCAAGAGTAATAAGGTCTGGACTACACTTACTAACATATAAAAAATGTGCGGGAGTGCAATCTCATTATTGCGATTGTTTAACGTTTTTCCTGAATTTTTACACTTAGAATAAAAATTGCCGCTCCGTGACGGCACTTTGGGGCGGTTATAAAACTGACTTACAACGACCAAATGTTACTTCGGGCCCGTAAAAAAATTGATTATTAATGAGTTTATGGAAAAAATATTGTGTAAAGTATAGTGTTTAATTCAAGATGTTTAGTTGTCTTGTTGAAATTTAATTTTGACATAGTATATTAAAGTGAATCTATTTGGGTACATTGTAGTTTTTTGGGTACAAATTAGTGCTAAATTATTATGGTTTTTTTTCAATACTGGCAATTTAATTTTTTTTTTCAAATTTCATATAAATTTAGAAGTAGCTTGGGGTAATTTGTGCAAGAGTAATAAGGTCTGGACTACACTTACTAACATATAAAAATGTGCGGGAGTACAATCTCATTATTGCGATTGTTTAACGTTTTTCCTGAATTTTTACACTTAGAATAAAATTGCCGCTCCGTGACGGCACTTTGGGGCGGTTATAAAACTGACTTACAACGACCAACATATAAAAAACCTGCCAGGGTACAATTAAATTTTTAAATTAACGCATTTGGTTTCAAATCCAAATGTTACTTCGGGCCCGTAAAAATTGATTATTAATGAGTTTATGGAAAAAATATTGTGTTTAATTCAAGATGTTTAGTTGTCTTGTTGAAATTTAATTTTGACATAGTATATTAAAGTGAATCTATTTGGGTACATTGTAGTTTTTGGGTACAAATTAGTGCTAAATTATTATGGTTTTTTTCAATACTGCCAATTTAATTTTTTTTCAAATTTCATATAAATTTAGAAGTAGCTTGGGGTAATTTGTGCAAGAGTAATAAGGTCTGGACTACACTTACTAACATATAAAAATGTGCGGGAGTACAATCTCATTATTGCGATTGTTTAACGTTTTTCCTGAATTTTTACACTTAGAATAAAAATTGCCGCTCCGTGACGGCACTTTGGGGCGGTTATAAAACTGACTTACAACGACCAACATATAAAAAACCTGCCAGGGTACAATTAAATTTTAAATTAACGCATTTGGTTTCAAATCCAAATGTTACTTCGGGCCCGTAAAAAATTGATTATTAATGAGTTTATGGAAAAAAATATTGTGTTTAATTCAAGATGTTTAGTTGTCTTGTTGAAATTTAATTTTGACATAGTATATTAAAGTGAATCTATTTGGGTACATTGTAGTTTTTTGGGTACAAATTAGTGCTAAATTATTATGGTTTTTTTTCAATACTGCCAATTTAATTTTTTTTTTCAAATTTCATATAAATTTAGAAGTAGCTTGGGGTAATTTGTGCAAGAGTAATAAGGTCTGGACTACACTTACTAACATATAAAAAATGTGCGGGAGTACAATCTCATTATTGCGATTGTTTAACGTTTTTCCTGAATTTTTACACTTAGAATAAAAATTGCCGCTCCGTGACGGCACTTTGGGGCGGTTATAAAAACTGACTTACAACGACCAACATATAAAAAACCTGCCAGGGTACAATTAAATTTTTAAATTAACGCATTTGGTTTCAAATCCAAATGTTACTTCGGGCCCGTAAAAAAATTGATTATTAATGAGTTTATGGAAAAAAATATTGTGTTTAATTCAAGATGTTTAGTTGTCTTGTTGAAATTTAATTTTGACATAGTATATTAAAGTGAATCTATTTGGGTACATTGTAGTTTTTGGGTACAAATTAGTGCTAAATTATTATGGTTTTTTTTCAATACTGCCAATTTAATTTTTTTTTCAAATTTCATATAAATTTAGAAGTAGCTTGGGGTAATTTGTGCAAGAGTAATAAGGTCTGGACTACACTTACTAACATATAAAAATGTGCGGGAGTACAATCTCATTATTGCGATTGTTTAACGTTTTTCCTGAATTTTTACACTTAGAATAAAAATTGCCGCTCCGTGACGGCACTTTGGGGCGGTTATAAAACTGACTTACAACGACCAACATATAAAAAACCTGCCAGGGTACAATTAAATTTTTAAATTAACGCATTTGGTTTCAAATCCAAATGTTACTTCGGGCCCGTAAAAAATTGATTATTAATGAGTTTATGGAAAAATATTGTGTTTAATTCAAGATGTTTAGTTGTCTTGTTGAAATTTAATTTTGACATAGTATATTAAAGTGAATCTATTTGGGTACATTGTAGTTTTTGGGTACAAATTAGTGCTAAATTATTATGGTTTTTTCAATACTGCCAATTTAATTTTTTTTTTCAAATTTCATATAAATTTAGAAGTAGCTTGGGGTAATTTGTGCAAGAGTAATAAGGTCTGGACTACACTTACTAACATATAAAAATGTGCGGGAGTACAATCTCATTATTGCGATTGTTTAACGTTTTTCCTGAATTTTTACACTTAGAATAAAAATTGCCGCTCCGTGACGGCACTTTGGGGCGGTTATAAAAACTGACTTACAACGACCAACATATAAAAACCTGCCAGGGTACAATTAAATTTTTAAATTAACGCATTTGGTTTCAAATCCAAATGTTACTTCGGGCCCGTAAAAAAATTGATTATTAATGAGTTTATGGAAAAAAATATTGTGTTTAATTCAAGATGTTTAGTTGTCTTGTTGAAATTTAATTTTGACATAGTATATATATTACAGTGAATCTATTTGGGTACATTCTAGTTTTTTGGGTACAAATTAGTGCTAAATTATCATGTTTTTTTTTTAATTTGCTTAATACAAGTACAAAGAAATTGTGAAATCGTACACAAAAACAACCCCTGAACGAAATACACGTTGTACGTAAGATACAATGTTATAACAATCCAAAATTTATTGATTTTAAAACTACATGTATTGTCTTGTTTAGAAGTTAAATGGGGGGGTAATTAATATCAATATTAAAATCTCAAACTATTTATTATCAAATTATTTATTTAAAACGTTTCTCATTGGCATGTATGTGACAATTCCAAATGGTCAAAATAGGAATCACCCCTACTAGCCACATTATATCGTATCTTATGAAAGTTTTACATATTATGTGCCTCTGGCAAGACGCAACATACAAATTTTACTATATAAAAAAATTGAATTGATCCACTAAGGGTATGAAATTCTCGTATAGACATATACATTACAATTCATTATTATTACGTGTTCCTTATTGTAATATTCTCTAATTTAATTTTTGGAATTGAGTATGTATACAATCCCTGAGAAAGTTATGGTTAAGTAGGTATACAATGGTGAAAGCTATAGAAACACTTCTGCTTTGTTTGCTGCACTTTTTCCGGATTGGCCAATTCCAAATAACAGTACAATGATGAGAGTAGTGCGACTATTTGAAGAACACAAGCGTCCGAAGCAGGTTCAACAAAACCAAAACGTAGACAATGCCAACGATGAAGAAATCAATGTACTCGCTGCTGTGCAGCTCAACCCTAATATTAGTATTCGACAACTAAGTATCAACTATGGTGTAAATAGGTGTCGCGTTCATAAAATTTTAAAAATGCATAAATATGGGTCATATCTTTACGCACATCATCAGCAAATATTCAGAACCGATGCTGACAAAAGGCAAGAATTTTATGAAACATTAATGGAGATATGCAATAAATGATATGAATTTTGTGAAGAATATTTGCTTCACCGATGAATGTTCGTTCAATGTCAATGGAGCACCAAACAACCAAAACTTTCGTTATTGGAGCACTCAAAACCCTCATTTATTTATACCAACGCACACACAATATCCCCAAAAAGTGAATGTTTGAGCTGGAATTTTCTCTAATACCATAATAGGCTCATTTTTTATTGAAGGGACACTTACTACGGATAAGTAAATAAAACAGCTTTTAAATGGAGCATTTCCTAGGACCAGGATTAGAAGAGATGGGGGACTTACTTGGTCACCAAGATCACTAGACTTGTCCCCCAAAAACTTCTTTTTATGTCCGTACATATCTTCGAAGGTTTACACCGACAGAGCCCACGACACAATTGAATCTTTAAAAGATAATATTGTGGAAGTTTGATTCAATACCAGCAAATATAATTTCAAACGTTCTATGGCCGATTGGGACACTGTTTAGCAGTAAATGGACAGCATTTTGAACAGTTGCTACAAGCCAAGCATTTTGCATGGAATACCTATTAGCTTTCACTTCTGTATATTCACAAACAAATCGGTCCTGTTCAGGACCACTAACACATTTATAGAAAATAATTTTTACTACGACTCAATTAAAACTTAAAACAACAATTACTTTAATAAAAAAACGTATTTGAAACACATCACTTCTTACATGTTCTTGGATGGTTTGAAAGTAACAATCTTGTTGTGTTAACATCTAGATTCTAGTAAAACCTGAAATAGAAAGTCAAAAATGAAATAGCAAATTAAATAATTTAAAACACAAACCTTTTCGTTTTAATTATTCATAAAATTAAAAAGCATAATCGGACAAAAATCTTCATTAATCCCACGAGTTTCAAATAGCAATTGGTTACGATCAAGAAGTTAAAAATGCATAACACCGTCCAATTGTGAGTTATACTTTACTTACTTCGCTGATACAGTTGTTTTTAGAACACCAACTTCTGTTTATCTGTAGAGAGAAACTACTCGATCCATACTGATCTAAATATCTGTCTTGCCCATAACACTAACTGTATTGACTCAAAATAAACTTTTATCTCTAGAATACCTGCATATTCTTATTAGATGCAAGTATTATGTCTAATACTTTACACACAGGTCTACAATACAAAAAAAAAGACTTATTTAACCTCAAATTCAATAAGAACAGGTTTTATGCAAAGTATTTGATTATACTTACTTCAATATTTATTAATAAATATGAAAGCAACTGAACATTTATTAGAATTTTGCTAAAATAACAAAATACTTATTTTTTTACCAACTTAAAAATAATATTTACATTTAAAGGAAAATTAGACATTCTACACTTGCTCTCTCTTTCTAACTCCCAACAAAATGCCGTAACGTATAGCGTATACAACAATTCGAAATTTTCATAGCAATAGTTGATCAAATCAATTTTTTTCTGTAGTAAAAGTAATATGTTGCGTCTTGCCAGAGACACGCGGTATACAGTGTTGCCTGAAAAGTTACGAAGAAAATGCATTCGACATAATTCCTATAATTTCTAACGAGCTATATTTTGAAATTATTTTTATTTGTACAGGGTGTCCAGAAATAACTGTGAACCTTCCACTCCCCACCACCAAATTAAAAGTCCGGATGTTCAGTATAATTTAGTGCTACTTTATTGCTCCATTATCAAATTTTGTGTTTCTACCCATTCACGTCAAACTGATATTAATGCATATAGAAGTGGGGGTAGTAGCACAAAATTGTTTTTGTACATTTTTAGTTCCTGGATATCAGTGATATTTACGTTCAAATTAAAATCAATTATTGCTTAGTATTATCTTTGCTGACCCAAAAAATTAAAATCGAGGCATTATTACCACACTTTGTAAAACGTGGTGGTGTACAATCTTAGACAATCAACAGAAGACGTGTAACATCTAAAACAACATCTGGCGCCCATAAATTGTTCCTCCATCATGAAAGGGCTAATAAGTAGTCTATTCCACAGCCCAATAATGCGGTTGTGGAAGTTCCGCCGTTTTGTATCCTAGTATCATATCCATAAGTTTTTTGTTAGAGAAATTGTGTAATCAATTTTTTTTAAACTTTAATATTGAAGACACAATTTAATTCATAATGGAGCAGTGACATTACATGACAATTATCAAAATTGCAATTGTTTATGGTCATTGCAATTTCACGGAATATCTATGTATTCTTGATTTGAAAGTTATGCGTTTAGGTTGAAAATCACCCTGTATTTCATATACAGTAAGGTTTTTATAACTGACATAGGTAATAAAATATAATTATTTTGCCAATGACATGAACTTTTTAAATTGAACAGAGGGATACGATCATGCAATTTAATGATGTGCATGATTTATGTCAATAATTTAATACATTGAAATTGTTTAATCAATTATTTAATTTGTCGTACGATTGATACTTTACCTACGTAGACATTATGAAAGTCAAACATTGAAAACTCAGTAACGTATGTCTGTGCCCAGACAAGCATTAATTTGTCATTTAACGACAGTATCTAGTAAATTTAACCTACATTTTCAGCCGAGTATTCATTCCTATTTGGTTAACTTACTTCAATACTGCAAAATTAATAAATATGGCACATCATTCAAGCAAGTTTTTCTCCAAAAATTTTCTTAATAATTAAATATGGGTTTATATAGGCCCTCTTTTTTAATTTTTAAAAATAATTTTAATTAATACACGTATAAGTACACGTATGATTTTTTTACCATTTTAAATTACTCAATTATTGACCATCAACTTAATTCTGTGATAGGTGAATCCAATTGGTGTTCTTAAATATGAGCCCCCTGATTCGCAGGGGTCACGAGGTCAACCCTTTAAAAAATCATAACCTAACCTGACCTAACCCAACTTATTTATATTCAAATAAATCATAAAAATCCATATGTTGTTTTTTTGGATCACCTAACATGATCTAACCTAACCTATTTCTTTCCAAGAAATCCTCGATCAAAAATACACATTTTGGCTTTTCGGATAACCTAACCTAACCTATTTATTGTCAAAGAAATCTTCAAAAAATCCATACTTTTTGGATAACCTAACTAGACATCCATATCAATAACCGTTAAAAAAATGTTTTAGAATTTGATCTTAAGCGGCTACGGGAGGTCATTCATTCTACATAAAATGGTCAGACTCAAAAATGATGGGTACAATTGAACTCCCCTCGTCGTGTATTATTGGATTAGGTATTACTTGTAAAACCTAACCGAATTCTTACCATATCTGGTATACATTTAAGGTGAACACTGTTCTCTAATTATTTTATGTATTATTCTAGCCTAATCTTATGTTGTGCTTAATGAGTGTTTAGTCTTGATAAATCCCTCACTATGAAGGGAGAAACGTCGGCATTCAGTTAAACAAAGAATGAAAATAGATTTTTATTTTGGCCGAAATTCACGAAAATTAATCTGCCCAATCCTGCATTCAATTCCACCGTAAATCGAAATTGACTAGGAAAAATTTAAGGCGTGATAAGTTTATAGAATACTTCTTGCGGTTTCGCCTTCATACTATATGTTCAGTTGAAAAAACCTCATAGTATTAAGGTAGTATAGACATTTCTTTAAAATCATAAGTAAGGAAAATTTCGAGATTGAAAGGCACATCAAATTTATTTATTCCATCAATTTTAGTAAATTAGTTACTAATTTCACGTTCACTATTGTTTCCATTATGAATGAATCTCTTAGGTAAAATTAAATTAAAATTTCATTTCTAAATAATCGTCAACAAATGTATTTTTCACGTTTAGTCGTTTTAAAATTTAAATTAAACTTGGCGTCCTTCACAAGAATTCATTTTATATCCAAAATAAATTTTGGTCAATATGTGCTACATAATATGAAATATAAGTACCAAATTCCAATTTACTGGAGTGTATAGCGAAAGAAAATTACTTCTTACATAGTGCTATTGCGCAAAGTGTGTGATTAACAACTAACTTTTATTAAATAACAATAATTGTTTATTACAAAGTTTACAATTGGCATTTAATTCATTGATTTTAAAAATACGTACACATTTTATTGGCAAAGTGATAACATCAACTATAAACAAAAAAATATATTTGCGTATTTGGCATCAAAATACTTCACCTGGTGATCTATCTATTGTAGTAAAGTTTTTTTGCTTGAAAAATGTGCTATAATCACGAACATCAGCCAAAAAAAATAAAAGTTATTTAGTTTTAGAGAATAAAAAATATTTATGAAAACGAAAGCAAACGTTAACAACTCCTTTTAATTAAATCGCAAATATTGTTTAACCTTAACCAACAAATGTTTACGTCTCTTACACGAAGCCCCTACAGCTCGACGTAATATTTTTAGATAAACACAACTGTAATTACCAATTATAAATTTCAATTTGTGGCAATATTTAGAAAGAAAATATATGACGATGAGGACGATATCGTTTTTACTTCCAAAACAAACTCTGCCTGCTGCTTCTGCTCTTATATTAAGAATGAGTAATACAAAGCTTCAAGAAAAATATTTGAATAATTTTAATAACGTATTTCAAATATTCGGAATTGAAATGTATTTTGAATATAAATTTATTTTAGTTCACTTCTTTATTGTTCAGAATGTTAATAATAGAACAATAAAAGCATTGCATCGGTTATAGAGAGTAGGGTTTTCGGTTGCTATTTTTTCAGTGCTTTTTTTTAACAAAATTTTCGACATTTTTATGTAGTGTTATCAATTACTCAAAACGAAAGCAAAAGAAAATTTAATTTTAAATTAATGTCCCATGTATCGAACGTAATGAAATGTTAATGCTAAATACATTTTTGTGAAATAGTCAAACTAAACGTAGTAAATGATAACTCAAAAATCTCAATTTCTAGTTTTTGAAAATCGATAATTATAAAGTTGATTTGTGGATCTATGGTTTTAATATTTACAAATTCCAAACTCCAATTATAAATAAACAGTAAAAACAAATTCATCATTTTTTTTTTTAATTTAAACGCTTAATTTACATAAATTACGAATTCATATTTTCTTTTATTGGAAGCATTACCGTACAACTGAAGCTCAATTTAATTGACTATTTATTAGGTACACTACAAAGAATTAAGCTTTATAATCAGTATTGTTGGAAGTATCAAAATCATTAAAGCACAGGAAATGAAAAACGACCAAAATCTCTTCTTATGAAAGTAAAAACGTTGAAGTGCATCTAACTACGGCATTACAGTTATGATTACATTAAAAAAAACAATTACATTCGTTATACTAACATCAGCTGTTTGCGTTTGATTGACGTCACGAAAGTACAATTTAGTCACATACTTAGACTTCCGTCTGGTTCCCACCCATGGAGTTGAAGCGCACGTATACTCACACGGTCACACACCCATTAACAAACAATGAACATGTAATAAAAGTTCATACTATTTGTTCCATTGAGCAATACAAAATCCAGTACATGGCACGACAGACAAACCTCATGAAATAAAGTTGTAGTAGTATATAATTTATCATAATTTTTGTAGAATAATATAAATAATTTTCTAGAGTAAATCGTGTACAATAGAAATAAGTACAAGGCGAGTCAATATTACTCATCGCATGTTTACTTGCACAACCTTTGTTTTACCTCCACCTCTATTCTGCATAATAATAAAACCAAATTCAAACAATAATCTTGGGATTTACCGTTTATTTAATAACTGCAAAGAAATAAATTAAGGTACTACAAATAATGACGTAAAAATAAATATGTATATATATCAAGTAGTAGTAGGTCAATTACCCCTACTTTACTTACAGGAAAAAACCTAAGATAACCAAAATTAAACCGATGTAGATTAAATTGCAAAAAAATCAAACGATTGCTAATCAAAAATTGTGGGCAGATGGTAATAACAATTTAACAGTACATGACCGGAAGACCTGAAAAGTAACTCTATAAAGACACTCCCAAATATTACTACATTCCTTGGAAAAGGCACGTGTTGTATTTTATATTATTAACGACTAAATTATGGAAACTTAAAAGAAAAGACAGCGTGATATAACTCATCAAACGATATTACTATTATGCGGCAGTTATTTAAGAAGAAAAAATATAAAATCATTTAGATCCCTTAAATTGATTAATAAAAATTATTTACAATTTAGTTTTTTTTTAAATTATGTAAAAGACTTAATAAATCACCCATAAAATAATTCACTTACCTATAATTGTACTCGAAGACAAAATTAATCATAAATTATCCTATTTAAGACCTACATCGGCAGGTTATATCCTCTTCGAGTACCTATTAATTTTTTTATACAATTCAATTTTCAGAATAAAATTACAATGCAAGAAAGTTCAACAGACATAATAAAACATATCGAAAAGAATCTAAATAATACGTAATTTATGTAACAGCGATGAAATATATGTGGGTGCATATCTTTGTAATTTTAACACTACTGTAATACGAATGGTAATACCATTGATTATACAGGGTAATACTGTATTTTTCATCAAGTCCGCAAATAAATAACCAAGACTAAGACCATTTCCTGTTGAAAGATAAAGCATATAGCGGGTGACAACAGAAAGTGGAAAGATAACCGTGACTGTTATTTCTCCTTAAATCGCTTTTGTTTTAAATAATCATAACGAAAAAAATTCAATTAAAATTTTTAAAAAAATAGTGCTTTTTGCAAACTATTTTTTTTATCAAATATATACGTAGTCGGTGATGTGGATTTCTTCCTTAATTTTATGGCCCCAAAATTTTAAAATCCGATCACTAATAAAGTCACGGGTACGTAATTTTGTTTTTAAAAATCATTATGGCGACTCAACAAAAGTAAAAAAATACAGAGTTCTTCAATTTTTAAATGTTATCTATAGCAATGAAAAGTTACACTTTATGTTGTCACCCGGTAGATATAAATAGTTTGACCTATTAGGTATGTGCAACACGTAGTATATTTATCTTTTTTAAGGTCTTTATTTTAAACAGTTCATAAAATTTTTCGAATAAAATACATATACAGGGTGTTCCAAAATTGCTGGGAAACAAAGCTACCTAGTATTGTAGTGTTTGAGAAAACATTTTTTTTTCTTTGAAACTATGCTAAATACAGTTTTTACGAGAGTCAAAAAATGAAGATGATGAATAAGCCTTCCCGTCAAAAAGCCTTAGAACCATTATACCACCCCTAATAAAATTATTTAAAAAATTAGCAGAAGTGAGGGCGGTTTTCATCCTTTGAAAATTTACTTTGGGGTTCTTTGATTACTGAAAGTTGTGTAATTCTCTACCGAATTTAATTAAATTTGTTTCACGCATGTCTGAACAGCGTAGAAAAATGTGATTTTTAAGTAAACTTTGAACTCTTCTCACGAACAAACGGTACATTTTGGTATATAGATAAATTGGACCCAATTGACTTATTATAAAAAAGTATAATAATTCTTTGCTTGTTATATCAGTTTGAGTAACATATTCGATCTTATTACTTACTCTAACTAATAAATTTTTTTGTGTGTACATGTACAGGGTGGGCCATTTTCGACACTTTTAAAGGGAAACTCCTGCATGCAATTGAGATAGGTAAAAACTGATGTCGGTGTCTGAGGCTTATTTTTAATAAGAAACACAATGGCGAAAACCGCATGGCGATATCCATTGTAGTGTCGGAGATACAGGGTGATTTTCAAATATTTGCGTTCTATTTCAAAAAAGTCATTTTGAAAACGGCATTGGAGTCTACGTAAAAAAGTGCTGAAGCAATGTTTTTGCAAAAATTGAAAATTTTCAACAGGAAACAGTTTACTGACATTTTTCTAAAATGCAGATATTCGAAAATCACCCTGTATCTCCGACACTACAATGGATATCGCTATGCGGTTTTGCCATTGTGTTTCTCATTAAAATAAGCCTCAGACACCGACATCAGTTTTTACCTATCTCAATTGCATGCAGGAGTTTCCCTTTAAAAGTGTCGAAAATCGCCCACCCTGTACAGTGGAAACAGATGTTTTCGTCCTTTTCCATGAATAGAAAAACTCAAACAAGATTTCCTAATTATACAGAATGCGTTTGTAGGCTTTATCGACTTTTATACCCATTGTGAGTCACAAGTATTTACAAACAACAGTTTTTTTTCAATAAGTGTGTTATTTTAAATAGCATAACGAGTCTTCAAATAAAAAAGGGCTGGGCTGTTCTTTGGCATTTGGTGTTTTTGTAACAAAGTATACTGAGCTGATACAGAGTTTAAGTTTTAATAATTTAAGGTGTTAAGCAAACATTCATATCTGTCAATTTTTAGGTTATATTATTTGTATCACATTTTAAGGTTTACGGCACCATGCGTTATTTTACTGTACTTTTTGTTAGACTGTAAAAATAATTAAATCAATTCAATTCCACAGCCTGTCCAGCCCACATTTTTATTTGAATCTCGATAAACATTACACACTGTATTTCCCAAATTATCATGCAAGTGTTTCTGAGATATTTCAAGAAAACGACAAGAAAACTGGCAAAAGTCGACGACAATCTAAATGAAAACGAAAATTTCTGGGAGATTTTTCATGAATTTCTGAAGTTGTTTTTACAATTGCTTAGACTTGTTTCCATTGCACTATATCATTTAAGAGTTTGCTTGGTAAGGAGCAAGCTTACCGAAAGCAAGTACTCCGGCACCCCCTCCGTAATCAAACGCAGAGGCGTCGAAAAAGCATGGGCGTACGTAACACAGTTTACTATTGCTAAAATAGTTCTCTAATCTTTATTGCTTCTTAGTTTCTCATTATGTCTTGCAATATCCAATTTTGATCGCTCAATAAAGTTGATGGTTAGTTTATGTTGTACCAAACAATTTTAATCCTCTCCTATACGCTTCGGAGAAGAATGTCTTGAATGTCAATTTTTACACAATTCTAAACCAAAGTATCTTGGAAAAATAAGAGGTTCTGTCTACAAATCAGTCTTTGAAAATGCAGCCAAAAATAACTTGTTTCTGGGTTTAGTACCTTCATAAAATATTTTGAGTTACTGCTTAATTAGACCAGTCGACACTAATTATAAATAAAGTACCTTATATCACTAAAGATTTCTAGAAAATTAAAATTTTTTTAGTGTAAATCCAATATTCGTCTCAAAAATTTAATTTGTGTATAAGTCCGATAATCGAAAGAGAACAACATTACAGGTATGTGACGTAAACAACGATAACGTAGCATCTGGCATTTTGTTATTTAAATTTCTGAAATATTTTAGTTTGTCACTTGTCTTCATGAAACACATTAAATCAGTTACGTTGCGTAGCGGAATGGCTTAATAAAAAAGAAGTTTGATTTTAAACATAGGCAATAATAGGTAAGACTTCTCGGGTGTTATAAAATGTCCGGTGTACGTATATTTTCGTCTGCAAACTTTACTAACACAAATCTGTCAGTAGTTATAAATAGCATTTTTTTTTTAAATTAAAACAAATTTACGTCTTCATATGTTCCAGATTGTACAGGGTGATCTTATCCTAATTACTCATATGCATAGAAACTTCAACGCTTTAATTATAGGATTATAAATAATTGACATTACGTAGCCATGTCTAATTTCTCATAAATATTTTTAGTAGAAAACAAAATTACTTGCTCATGTACAGGGTGGTAATTAAGTATGTGGCTAAACTTTAGGTTGTTGTTCCTTACTCATTTTTAAGGGAAAAGTTTATATAAACATAGGTCCTAAACGCCTTTTGTTTTCATTATACTGGGTGTTAAAACTATTTTTTTTTGTTTTTCGTAAATAACTAGTGAACGCAAATTAATATAAGGTTAAAACTTGGTGACAGTTTTAACGTACACAGAGAATGTTTTAAACCAAAAGTTGTTTGTGTCGTTTTACTAATGGCGTGCACAGGGGTATCGCTCGAGGTTTAATTTAAAAAAAAAAAAGGTCGTACTTTTTTTCAAATTTTAATAAGAATTTATGGTTTAGCAATTAAAACCACACAAAATTAATTTCTTGAATTTTTTCGCCCAGATTAACTGTTTTCAGAAAAATGAAACCATGCATAACATCATTTTTAATACCGAGTATGAGGGATAAGCATGCTAGTTTTGAAAGTGACAACAGCCAAAATTAAAAAAAATTGTTTAATTAATAAATAAACTTATAATAGAAGCTGAAAAAAATTGTGTATTTCTTTTAAAGTAAACCTCGGGCGTATCTCTATGCACGCCACTGGTAAAATTAGAAAAACGGTTGTTGGTTTAAAGTGAGTAGTTTAAAACAGATTTTAAGCAATCTTTTAACACCCTGTATAATAAAAGCAAAGGTGTTTAGCACTTATTATTGTATAAACTTTTTGTTTTAAATAGTAAGAATCAACTTTCTGAGTTTGGTCACATATACTTAATTAACGCCCTGTTTGTATAATATACCCTATTGGTATTCTCGACACGGACATCAAAAATGAATAGGTAATCTCATTCGATTATTTTATTTATTTATTTTATAGAAAAAGTAAATAGGCAAGTGACATGAAATCAAAATCCCTGTCAATGAAAAGTTGTAGAAAATGTAATTTCCCTTAGTTTATCAATTTTATTAAGATACATATCCTTAAATAAAAGTTGCCTGACCAATATCACGGTAATTGTTTAATGCGCAAGAAGTTCTTTAACCAAAAACTTGTGTACAATCAATAACTTTTATTTGAACAAAAATTGTATGAAAAACAGAAACATTTATTGTTTTGCTTTTTATTCCGTCGAGAAATGTGTTGTAAAAAATGCTTTTGTCTGAATGATGGTTTTCATTTTCATGACGCGTTTGTTCTTAATATCGAAAGTAAAAATGTATAAAATGACCAAATGTTTAGTAAGTTTTACAGAGCATTTTTGTTACAATGTATAAAATCCAATTTTTAAAGTACATGATTTACGACATTTTTCTGTGGTACTTGTGGTAGGTGCTTGTGTGGTGCAATCTACACGTCTCACCTACCATCACCGTACTCTCTCGTAACACAATTTTAATTATTAAATACGTGATTTATTTTTCAACACACGATATGCACCAAGAAGTTTTTCCGTTTGATAAAATTTCATAAAACTTTGACTAAAACTATTATAAGATTGGTCCTATTATGGTCCGTTCACTTCTTATTACTGATTAATACTTTTTTCGTAATTTTGTTGGAAAGTGGATATTTCTATAACGTTTTAAAACATAAACTTGAGCTAATAAACGGATTATTTGTAAGTTGGGAACAAATATAAGAATGTGTATAAATAAATTGTTTATAGATAGTGCATAGTGTGATTTAATTTTAGACTCATTCCTCAATAATAATTTAGATAGTATTGATTCTACATACTGTAGTAGTTAAAATATCATTGTAATTAACTTTCTTTAATTAAATTTATATTTCATCAAGTGAAACTTTGTCTAACTTGTAGGAATGATCATTAAAGATATCTACTCGCAGTTATTTAAGCTTTTAGTAAATTTTGAAGCTTTCTAGAAGGAGGGTCTTTTTAACAAGAATGCAACGTTGTCTTATTCATTATTTTAATTTAGTTTGTAATTTTGGGTGCAAGTTCATCTGCTAGGTATTAAGCGTGATGCGTATCATATTGGTAAATATACATTTCCGTTATTATATTATAGTATATCTAATTACACGGATGTGTAAATGTCTGTCTGTTTTCCAGTCGCGCCAGCGCCTTACGTGGAAGTCTCCGCTCAAAACGGTGTTTTAAACTTTTCCGATCGCAGAAAATTTACATAAACCACAATTTTTGCTAATTACTATATCTGAATTGGAACAAATGACGGGAAGTTAACGGGTAAAAATAAGATCAAAAGGTCTTTTCCTTTCAGGAAACTTCTTTTTCATTTATTTTAAATAAAATAGAAACTTTTTTGTTATTATTTCTGATGGCAGAAAAAGAGGGACTGCCTACGTTTAGAATTCAGACTATGGAAACTAAACTTTGGTTATACTAAAGAAATCGGTCTCACAAGGGACGCATCTGCTCTGGTTCTTGGTGAATTGTTTGTGAATCGAAACTTGGAATAAGGATAATTGCGTGCTAACAGCAGGGGTGGTTAACCGCTGTATTTACTGTATGCTGCTTCTATTTCGGCTTGTTCCATTTTTATATTTTTAACTAGAAACTTTGTAAGTTCGAAAACGGATTATCAAAATTTTATTGAAGTTCTCTGAATTTGTGGGTAACTTTTTAATGTAATAGAAAATATGTTTAAAAAAACGGGTGTGTTAAAATTTGAATTAATTATCATCGTACCTTTCATTTTGTCGGTTACTTCAGTAAATTAAAAATACATTTCGTGTTTGTTATTTATAATTTACAGGCGTAATTACCTAAGCATTTACTCAATTGAAGTTGAAATCAAGAATTGGTATTTGTAACAATTTAAAGTTATTTTTCCATTTTTTTAAATTCTTTGTATCTTTTTGCCATGCAATATAAACTGAATCTTTTATGGATATTCATGCAAAATTGTTTGTAGTTGTTTATTTATGTATTTGAGAAAGACAATTACAATGTACAGTGTGCCCCATTAATAATTTTGAAGTCACGCAACGTGAAATGTGCGGTTGTAACAAAATCGTTTCGAAATGCTGCCACTTGTTCTAATTACCAAATTTCAATATCCTAATTCGTATGCACATGTTTTCGACATACACATTGGCTAAAACTTCGTAGACCACTCTAAACAGGGTGTATTTTAAATTCACCAACAAACGAAAATTGGAAATTGTACGATACAAATATTTTTAAAAAAGGTTATTCGAAAAGCTTCATAAGGCGTATCCATACTTAGATTGTATAAGGCAAGGTTTTTTTTTAAAATTTCTTTAATCATACTAAGCACACGTAAATGTCTATTCAAATATAATTAATTACATTTAAGTTTATTCGGTCCATCCAGTGGGGTAGAATACCTTAAGCCAATTATTAAAAGTAACGAAGAAATGTACGCACTTGCTTTTTTTTGGAAAAAACATAATTATTTTTAGATTCAACATTCCATTATGCAAAAAATCATACTTAGTATTTTTTTAGTATTTATTTAATAAAAGCAAAATAAATCAGTTTGCTTTGTAGGTAGGTAGATTTTTTAATATTCCTCAAAAGATACTAAGGTGAGATAGTACACATTAAATATAAAAGGTACACGTCAGTTTTTTGAAAAACCACTTCTTCTTTTCATCTGTTTATGAATACGTGCATTATTCACATTATCGTTCTGTTCACTGTCTGTATCCTTATTTCAATTTCATTTCGTCTTCCGCTTTATAGTTCGGTTCTTCTCTATTCAATGCCAATGTCCACCTTCACTACTTTTCACCTAGTTTAGGTCCATAAACTATTGCACTCTTTATGAACTTATCGAACATTCACTTTCTTTCTAAATGTCCTCTATGACACTCCCTACACCAGTGGCGGATTTAAACTTTTGCCGCCTAAGGGCTAGCTACAAATGTCTGTAGACGTTCTTCTTTTTTCAGTCCTTTCAAAAACAAAAAAAATGTAAACATTCTCTAGCAAATTCTTCCGCCGTCGGGAGATCTTTGTGGTACAAATTGCACAATTTCTTGGTGCATTCTCTAAGTGTTTTCATATTGTAGTCTTCCTCCCCATCATTTTTATTGATGAGAAATCCAAACAACGAGTGAAGCTCAACATAAACAGTTTTTTTTTTCCATTTCAGAAATCAATATATCCAAAATGACGTTGTAGGTATTAACTCTAAACTTGTCTCTGCCAACCAACGATACTTCTCCTTCTCTACTTTCATCGGCCTGGAGTTTTCGTATCCTCTTTCTTTTTGTTACATTTTCCTCTTCATACGTAGTCTCTTCTGATTTTACCAGTGCCAGATTTTCATAAATTTCGAATTGAAGCTCTGTTCTGAGACTACGTAAGTACTTGGATAAAGATGTATACAATAGTGCTACTGTTGATAAATCAGTATCACATGCCTGTAGTTTTTTACTTGTAACATTGAACCTGCATAGCAAATCTCTCCATTGATAAAAAAGCAGTTTCTAATCTATGTAACTGACGTAAGTAGGTGGATGCTTCACTTCGTGTGGTTGCCTTTATGTGTCATCATTTAATATAATTGTAAGGGCTTCTATGATTTCATTCCAGTCTTCATTTAACGCCTTTGTTTTTGACAAAGTTTTAAGGCTTAAGTTGTGTTTTTTATTGAGGCAACTTGCCACTACTTCCCACCTTTTCGTAGAGCACCAAAAGAAATTGTACAGGTTGTTAAGAAGCATGAAAAAGTCACGACTTTCTTGAGAACTACTAGTTTAATGATCCCCGACTAAATTAAGTGAATGAGCACTGCAAGGAGAAAACATTGCTGTTGGTATTGTTTCTCGAATTCTGGCTTGCAGACCAGAATATTTTCCAGACATGTTAGAGGCATTGTCATATGCCTGGCCCCTGCAGTTTTCTATATCAATATCATATTTTTCAGAACATCTATAACAGTCTGAAAGAGCTCCTCTGATTTGTGGCTAACATTTGGTAGAAAGCATAGAAATCGTTCAACTGGAAGTCAATTTTCAGGAACATACTTTATTATTATAGCTAACTGGTCAACGTGGGAAATATCAGGTGTAGAATCGATCACTAAAGAAAAATACTTTGCTGCTTTTATTTCAGCTACTACTTCTTCTGTTACTTTTGACCCATCAATTTAAGGAATTCTTCATATGTGGTGGAGGACAAGTATGAAGTGTGCCCTTGTCCTGGATTTCCATGCTTCGTAATGTGAGCCGCTAAGAAGAGGTGAAATTCTGCTATCAGTTTTATACACATAATAAAATTTCCACAATTAGGTATGTGTCGACCCAAATCTCTCATAATGTCCTCTCAAAGGTAAACCAGCAGCAGCTAAAGACCGCACAACTGCAACTACTCGTTTTAAAACATTTATCCAATAACTTCTTTCATCCTCAAGTTGAATCATAATCTTCGAGTCAATTCTTCCGGCCGCTGTCATTCTTCTTTTCATTACCAAGACACATGATTTGTGGTCTGATGAATTTTCAAGGCTTTTTAAGTAGTCGCTTCCATGCTTCCAGTCATCAAAACCTTCTCTTGCGAGTTTTGAATTGCCTCCAAATAGTTGACATGGTATACAAAAAAGTTTGTCTGAACTTTCGGAGTACATTAGGTCTGATCTTTTGACTTCCTGTCCATTAATTAAGATAGTTTTAAATAGAGTTTGAGTTAGGAAGCGATGTGGTCCGCCGCTGAGTCTTTTCGAACGGCTAAAATCTAAGTTTGAAACGTCTTGGTTGATACCAGTGTTTAACACTCGATCTCGGGTGTTGTCATTTACTGACTACAGAGCAGGGTCACATACAAAATCTGTCTCTTTTTTGAACTTGTATGAGGCACAGTTTTAAGGATCTGCGTAACATTGTCAGGTGTAGGGGGGAGTCCGGGAGACATGAACCGCCTTTTACTCAAACCATCATAAAATCTATTAAATTGCATTGAGAGAGCCTATTTACGCTTTAAAGCATAGCTTAGTTCAGCAGACATCATTGTGCATCATTATTTTTTAATAAAACAATTCTGCAGAAAGTTATAGCTATTTAAAAAAAGGAATTGGTTCAAGTCTCCTACCATATGCGACACTTGAACCGGGGTTTGGGGAGAGTTGACCATACAGTTTTGGGGAAGAGAAAACAATATTTTGAGATCAGTTTTTTAATGTGTTTGTTCAAATTAAATTCTAACAAAATACGACTACAACAATGTTTTATTTAGGTACATTCGTGACAAATGAAATCATCGATATCTTTTGTAAGTCCTACACATATCTCGTGGACATATCTCCGACATAAACGACATAGGCGCATATCCATCATTTCCTCTGACTGGCAAACGAAGCAATACCAACGTGTATTTAAGTCAGGATTTTCTTCAAAATCATCACTGGAACTTTCACCGTACAAAATATCTTCGTCTTCACACTCCGTTTCACTGTCACTATTTTCCTTTTACCTTTTTTCCCTCTTCTAGTTTTCTTTCGAATGCCCTTTCCTTTCACATCTTTTTGTTTTGGATCTTCTTTGGCTTTCTTTTTTTTTTTCCCAACTTTTTCCTTGCGTCTTCTTAGTTTTTTCATTTTTGATTCAGTGTTACTTTCCTCAAAAACTCTTTTCTTAACATTAATAGTCTTTTGATTTCTAGTCACAACATTTAGTTGAGTCCCCATACATATCCTTTTCGATATTTTATCTTCATTACAGGTGGCATTATCATCACATATGTTGGACTGGTGGCTTTTTATTGGAGTTTCTGTGAGACATTCACTGCTACTATTTTCTTTTTCAGGTGTCATCGTTAATATTTTAGTCGAACAGTCTTTCTTGGAAGCGCTTTTGGGAATGGTCTCAGCATTTCTGGAGTAACTTTAGTAATTTTACCAGTTGAAGTAGTTGGGACTGGTGAGAAAGTGCAATGTGAAACAAAGCCTTGTTTATTAGAAGTCTGCCTACCGGAATTGAGTAACTTCAGACATATATTTAATAGTGTCTGGACAGTGGATGGTGGTGGATTCCATAACTCATTATCTTCTATAGATAGATTTTCGTTCAATGAATGTGCTACAGCGTCATTATCTGGTTCCTTTCTATGCTTTTGGCAAATAGGCTCTTGATCATTGCAGGGAATATTCTCATTATTTTCTAACTGCTGCATAGAAACAGTCGCGATCACAGCGTTCTGTTCCAGTTGCGAAGATTCCTCTAGTTCAGCGGAGAACATAAGCTGACTTTCTAACCGCAATGGTGGGTCTTTTGGTGGCTGTTCTTCAGGCAAATCTCTGTCTGTGACAGCAGAACACAAGAAATCGTCGTCACTAAATATTTCTGGATTAAATGGATGGATGCCAGTTTTCTGGAATCCACTTAATATATTGGTTTTGGCTGAAACCTTGAGACATTATGGTTTTGATGAATTCAGGAATGTTATAGATAGTGATTGTTTTGCCTGGGTTAGATAACATCCAATTGTTCATAACTGTGTTGTACTTTGATTTAAATGAGGAATAAACTGCAACATCAAGAGGCTGCAATTTATTACTGCAGTGCGGCGGAAGAGTTAGCATCGTGATCCCATTATTTCTGGCAAAGTTTACTGCCTCAATGCTTACGTGACTCTCATGATTATCGAGTATTAGGAGCACGCGATTGGTCTTAGAGGCATGTGAATATTTTGCAAAATGTTCAAGGAATTTTACAAAGCTTTTTGTGGTCATCCATCCACTGGGGTAAGCATCTCCAGATGATCCTTCCGGTCCTCCAGATACAAAGTGATCTTGATACCTAACCCTTGGAAATATAAAAAAAGGAGGCATCACGTTTCCAATCGCATTGATGGCGAAACAAAGTGTTACGGTGGTTCCTCTTTCAGCAGAAGTGACTTGTCCGACCTGCTTCGACTTTTTACTGGCTATAACTTTTGGACATGCTTGCACAGTCGTGCAACCTGTTTCATCACAGTTATAAATGTTCTGAGCTTCAAATTTATATTTCTCTCGCACCGTTTTTAAATTTGTGAAAAATTCGCCAACATTTTTTTTGTTAAAACTGGTGGCACGAGAAAGGCTGGTGGCTTCGGGTGTTCTTAGACTCACTTCTGCATTTCTGCAAAGAAAACCGCGAAACCAATCTTTTCCGGCGGTATTATTCGTTGCCCAGCTTTCAGGAATCTTCTTTGAATTCTTTTCAGCAAATTCAAATGCCAATTTCATAGCTTGTTTTCTGGACAAACCGTAGTGCATTTTACTACATTTAATTAGATATACAACAAGTTCCTTTTCCTCAGAAATTGTAAATATCTGCGATTCCTTATACTGACTCTCTTTATCATCAAATTTACTTAGCTTTTGTTCATCCATCTTATAACGTCTTAATGTAGTTCTATCAATTCCATACTTAACAGATGTTTTTCTTAAGGAAGCGCCCCTTTTCACTTCTTCTATGGCATTTTCTATTTCTTGTTTAGTATGTTTTTTCTTTTTCGTGTATTTTCTGGAGGCTTATATTGAAATGGCATTGTTTTCTGTGAATAAAAAACATACGGTTAAAAAACAAAACTAACTACCGTTAATACTACATATCGGGAGACTTGAACCACTGGTCATATCTCCCGCATGCAAAGTGGTGCAAGTCTCCCGCACCCACCATTTAAGTAACAAAATTTTACTACTGAAAAAGTTATCAATCATAGAAAAAACACTTAGCACATGTTAAACTACATTTACCAGGCGTCACAATAGTAGTAAAACACAATACGTACCTCAGAAATTACGGTCGTAATCCTCAAAACTACTGATGTGATAAATAAAAACTCCGCAACAGCAAGAACACGTTTAGCTAACTGACAACTGAACGAACTGGCCATCGTGCAAAATGGCGGCGTACTTGCGATTGGTCGCTCGCGCATGACGTTTGACTGTAGTTGACCTTAATTAGCGCGAAATTTAAATATAGTTTTGTAAGGTGGTTCAACTCTCCCACCTGACCGGACTCCCCTACACTCAATTTCAGACTATTTGAAACAATTGCTCCGGTCTTCTGTTGTTGGTATTGCAGTTTCTTGGCTACTAACTAATTCTTCGTTTAAAGAACTGGTGTTTGGGCCTAATTCACCCTCGAGCAATTCTAATTGTTTAGTAGGTCATATTCTACGACATTTTTGCTTTCAGCCAAGACATTTGCCAGATTCGGGTTTTTGGAAGAAATGAAATATTTTACCAGTCTTACTTCCTGTTCTCTTTTATTCTTTTGCAATGTTGCTTTCCTGTAAGCAGCACCGCTTAGAAGTTTTCTACCGTCACTCATGATTTCTTTCCTTAGAATACCTGAAAACGTAACAAATAAATCGAAATTCAGCATTGTTGTAAAATTAAAATATAATAAACTGGCTGCCCCGACAGATTCCATTCTATCAAAAATATTGGCCTGACGCAGTAAAAAGCTTGTATGAGATACTTGCTACGAGCTTAGTGGGCAAACTCGCTACATTCGTTTGCATATAAACAAACATTTGTTTAGGCACTCAGTATGTCGTCGTAAGAATATAATTTATAAAATTATTCCAACATTTCAATATTAATTGACCAACTGCATTTATCCCTGAATTAATAATTCCGCTTGAATTTTCATCCAGTTAAAATGTAAAAATATAAACGGTTTATGTTTTTACTTTCTTTTGAATTTTTGATACTAGAAATATAAGTGGCCTACAAGAAATATCTACTAATAGGCCTGACTAATATTAAGAAGTAACTCTACCTATGCTAATATACTGTCTTTTGTCTACTCACCGTTATTACGAAATAGGAGAGAAACGTTGATGTTGATATATTAAACAGCCTACTATCTGACAATACTGTGCAAATAAATGTAAAACGTATTATACAATTTAAATACAGTATACAACTTAACGATAACTTAATAAGGGCTATAAAACGTTACCTTAGATCACTGAAAATATGTAAACAAAACACTGGATACCCGATAGTAATATTGCTCGAATCACAGTCACATCAGTAACTGGCGAGTCTTCACACGCCACTTCGCTGATTCGGGCGAGCCCATTTTTTCGCTTTTCGAGGGGATGGGAGCATGGTTGAGGGTTGAGAGGTGGTGCGTATTGTTAGTGAAGGTGGAATGTCGAAAGGTTTGATTTTGATCATTTAATCAGTACGTCTTACGTTTAACTAAGTAGTTTCTTTTCTGTTTTATTTAAACCTTGATTTTCTTATAGTTGTGAAGTTCATTTATTAATTTTAACAAAATATATTTCAAACTAAAAAAATATGTTCGTTAAATTTGCCGCCCTTGAAAATCTGCCGCCTTGGGCTGCAGCCTCCCCCACCGCCTCTGCCCCACACTTGAATCTACAAGTTATTACTTTTTTTTGTTAATTCTTTGATGTGGTATTATTGTATACCCTAGATAGTTTCATTAATTTATATTCTCTGTTCCCTTTCCTTCTTATCTATAGGGCTTTTAGTTACTTCTCTTTGTAAATATCCATCACTTCCTTTACTATTGCTACACGTCATTTGCATAAGGCAGTATCTAACTTTTACCCTTTTGATCTCTACTGACCCTGTTTGATTCTTCCTCTTCGTGTGCGCCTCTTCCTTCCCGTATGCTTCTATTGCCCTCTTTGAATTTCACCTTTTCTCTTTCAATATTACCCTTCTACTTTCTCTATGTTTGTCACTCCTATTTTTCCTTATTCTCCACTTCTTTCTCATATTTCTCTTTTTTTTGTTAAAGTCTACTTTATATATATTTTTTTCAACCGTTTCTACTTTTGCTTATTCGTGAATAATTGTTTTTATATGATTTTTAATTAACTAATCAAACACACCAGATCATAACCAAAAAACATCACTACACATAACGTGTTCTCAATTCTTGCAATTGGTGTTGCAATCATTTTGTAGTCTCATTTTTCCGAGAAATATTTGCAACTTATCACAGTATTTTTCTTCTTTCCGCTTATAATAATCCTGTTTGTAACCAAGGTAACAAATAAAATTAGTAAAATATACCTAGACTTTTACCTTTACTTTATGCGACGGTTTCCAAACCGAAAATTTTAACACTCCTTTTTTCTCTTTTTTTTACGAATAGAGTTAGTACGTTATAATGAAACAAAAAAAATTTTGTCCGTTGGCCGGTCTCCCGGCCGTCCGTCAGTAAACAAGATACCAGGAAAACCGTCAGACTTTGTATATCGGTATTATTTATAATAGGGCGAATCTGATTAGATTTTGGGCATAATCTATCATACCAAAATAGCCGTAAACCTAAATAGATGTTCGCCATTTTGGAATATTTTTAAAATATGTTGTACACTTTTTTTTCCGAATAAAAGTAGTTTATAATTTAATTGTACGCAACTTTTGTTAAGCTATCGGATAAGTAATTACTGAGATATCACTATCACGTCACACTAATTGTTTTAACAATATCTCGACAAATATTAATTATACAGGTGTGTCCCACGATACGCGTATCGATAGATTATATTGAAAATACTGTATATGGGAAAAATTTGAAAATTTGGTATATACTTTGACAGATGATTGTTTTCTAACGCCATCATGGCCAACTAGGAATAACCATTCATATTAAAAGACTAATCAATAGATTTGTGCAACAAAATAAAAAGTGTTGAATTGCCAATATTTCGAAAACCATGAATTTTTTGAATAGACAACCTTGTACAAAGTCAACCTTATTTTTGATGCTAAATAAGATAAAATTATAAAAACATGGTGCTTGCATTTAAAAAATGACTTTTCGAGGTGTTTTTGAATTTAATTTTAATCCTTTTTTTGATCGCCCTGTATTAATTTATTATCAAAATATTGACATAGCCCACTAAAATAGGTCCCCTGCTTACAAGAAAACCTATTCCAATTAAATAATAAAGGCATTAGTATAGGAAAATTTTATAATTTTGTTTAGGCCTGAAAACGTCATTTTTGACATAAAATTTAAAATAAGTCCAAAACAGTTAGACTTAGGTATAGGTAGATTATTACACAAAATGTGTCTACAATTTTTGTGCAAAATCCAAAAATAGAATAATATATAGGATGTTCCATTTAAAATAAGTTAAACTATGACTACCTACTTCCGGTATAACCGTGAAGTGTCACCATCTTCAAAATATTTTAAAGGAACTGCCCCTGTCGATGTTAGTATACTACCAAATTTTAAATTTTTCTCATGTACAGTTTTTCTATAATCTATCGATGGCGTTCCGGTGGGAAATGTATAAAAAAGTCATGAAAGAAAACTTGTTGGAAATTTTATTGTCTATAACTTTTGTTTTAACTGTTTTTTATAAAACTCAATTTTTGTTTTCAACTATACGCGGTCGCGGTACCTCGTTTTGTCCCGCCGTTGGAACGGTAGTAGGTAGCAGAAAGCGTTCGTATTAATGGCTTACCAGTTAGAAACATTTAATAATTGTTGGCCGTTACTGAATTTATAATTGATTTTAAAATTGGTTTGCGGTGCACTTTTTCTTCTTTCTTAAACGTTGATTTTTTTCCTACGACTTTTTTTTATCAAAGTTGCGAGTTGCGAAGCTGTTAGACATTTATTTTATTTTTCGAGCAAAATGTTTTATATTGTCGTACACTTTTGATACTCCTTTACAGGTTTGTTAGTATCAGAACGATGTGGAACGCAAAACGCTTGTTTTTTTATTGATAAAGTGACATGAAACGACAAAGTGGAAATAATAGTACAAAATACTCATTGCAACCACTCCTTTGTTCCTCAATTCCCTGCTTGTTCGGAAATATAAATTCGTGCTTGAATACAAGCTTTCTGTTATTTGTATTTTTCGTATTTTAATATACCGAATTTTGTTCAGTCTATGACAAGTATAGAATGTACATGAGAAAGTGTAATGTTATCAGATACGCAATATATAGGTACATATATCTCGATTGGATGTTAATTTATATCTTCGCTTACGAGATCGAACAAGTTTTGATAATCTTAAGAGAAACGTGATACAGGGTGGTTCTATATTATAAATTCTCGAACGTGTAATTATAGGAAATATTAATTCTATCGAATATGTTCCTTCTCGCTTATTGGAATTAATAATACGTATGATAAAAAGAAATGTTAAATAATTTCTTAATATTAATAATGCTAATGGCAGACATGATTCTAAGCTCCAACGCCCCAACATGTCTGATAAGTAATATATTGCTAATGCGTTTATAAATAAGTATCGTATTGATTATTAGATTTAAATGCAGCTGCTGTTGGTAACATTTGGCATTACGTCGGTTTTAATTAAGAAACGGGTCCTGAGTATTAATCAAAGTCTTCGCAAAACCTAATTAAAAATTGCGCCACATTTAGGTTCGTACGTTTTCTTCGACAAAAACATTTTGAATGCTATTTATTTTTTTTTTATCAACCGATAAGAGTGAATAATAACTGACATTACGTTGTGTTTTTTTTTGTGATTACGGCATCGGTATATTGCATTGTTGTGTGGTTCTAATATGTTGCCAGTAAAATATAACGTTTGTTTTTAAAATCTGGCGTTGACATTTTGTGATTGTGAATCCACCAGCGCACTACAATTAAATTTGTTTGACAGACTTTCACTGTCAAGTAAATTCACATCACAATCATGAAATATCAACGCCAACTTCGACGACGAATTTTTAAAAAACGCATGTACGTAAAAACTCCATTAATAAGTAATGAATTTTGTTTTCAAAATCTAATTTTTTTTTCAGATTGTAAAAGGGTTTTATATCAATTTCTTTATTTTTGGTATATTTATGTTTGTTAAAAATGTTTATCAACTTTATCTATTGCAGCGATTATTAGTAATTTTACAAACATTTAAACAGATTGTAATCTTAACAATGCTTTACTACGTAATGATAAATGTGATAGTGATTCAACATTTTTGATAAGGCCTCTTAATAATGATTCTATGAAAACCTTGATTTTTCCGGTTTCAACATTTTTGTTATTATCTCGACTTAATCGGTTTTTATGTATTCCGCTTTTGATTTAACATTTCAAAATACTTATAAATACATAGCTCATTGTAATTCATAATTTTCTTTTTATGTTTTTATTTCTTCTTCGCCCGTCGTTTCATTGTCACTGTCAAAAAAAGTATACGAACGCTTTGTTAAAATCTGGGGAAATCGCAATAGCGATTCGCAAGTGATAAAATTGAGGTTCTTAGTCAATCCTAATCATTATGTCCAATAGGTAAAGGTCAGGTGTCACAAATTAGTTAAATGTTTCAAAAACTCCTGTCTTTTCTTTCTATGTAAGTACTGTTTCAGACTTAAATTGCGACCGTTTACTGCATCATCGAAACCAGTGAAACTATTTTGTTCAGGCATGGACCGTAGGAAATTGTTAATAGGTTTTCATGAAAAAGAACCATTGAAGATTGAGCTGGTCTATTATAATACTTGGGATACACGGATTCCTTGGGAAATTCACTTTTAATTCTTCTTTGTTGTCCCGACTATTGTTTTTTGTTAAGAATCGTGAAACTGCTTCTAGAATTATGTAAACTTTCAGAATATTCTAATCTACAGCATGAATGTTAGTAAATGTTCTTCCTTTGCTAAGTTACGGGATCGCAAACAAGATATGTTCATGGCGCGGGTTATACCATTTTCATTTTGTACACTTTCTGTCTTAGGGTCAAATTCAGAGACACCACTCATCCTTAATCTACACTCAAACTTAGCTAAAATCGTCACTCAACCTCAAATTGTGATTCATAAACGAAACTAGAGTATTTGGTAACTTAAAATTTAAGTAGAGAATGGAGGGTAAATTGAGGGTCTGCCGGCGAACCCTACATTGTAAACATAACCTTAAAGTTTGACTTTGGCCTTGTTCTTTTAACTTTTATCATAGACTTTTATGTTTTATTGGGTATTAAAAATGGATGACTTTTACGATTTTATACAGTATATTGAAGATGATATGGTCTATTTGCCTATTCCAAGGTAAGTACAACTCATCTACAATTGACCATGCAAGTGTGACGTCAATTCGCCATTTTTGTTGCGGCACGTCAAGGGCTTGGTTCCAAATAAAATCAGCTGTTTATAATAATTTCCATAACCGATTTATTAAAGTAGTTTAGTAGTTCATATTTCATCAATTTTTATCAGGTGAATAAAGTAATTAACAAAATAAGACATAATTTAACAGTTTTAAAAAATAAATTGGCGAGATAATTACTTTTATACAGTTAAAAATATTTTTGAAACAAAGTGAGGTTATGTTTAGGATTGTTTTTTAAGCAATTTCAGTTATTCTACGGCAATTTATTATTAAAATGCTTAGTTTTACACAGGTCCAACCTTCACAAATAGAACAGCCAATTATAATATTTGTTACACAAAATTAAACTAATAAAGTAAAGACATAAATATGTAAACATAAGTGTATTTGAAACCAAGCTCTTTAACTACCCTAACCAAAATGGCGACCATGACGACAACACTTGCATGGTCAATTAGTAAAGATGTCTTAAATTAATAAAATTTATATGAATTTTATTTTCCAATTAAAGTTTTATTAATTTTGCTTCTAACTAATTTCTAGACATGTAGTACGAGATAACCTTAATCCACTGGAAGTTTTTACAAATACTGAGCTGATACAAAGATATCACTTCAGCCGGGACACAATTCAAGGATTTTTGTTGCCTACAGTCTTTCCTATAAATGGCCCTGAAACATTTCGTGGATTACCTGTTTCACCAATTGTAAAGCTATGCATAGCATTACGGTTTTATGCAACTGGAAGTTTTCAGGTATGTACTTAAACGGGTTAAATGTGGGTAACCATTTACATAATAAGAAGTTATGATCTTACTAATTTTGTTCTTTTAGAGGACTGTTGGAGACCTACTAGACATAAGTCAGCCATCAGTTTGCCGAATTATTGACGAAGTTTCAGAATTAATATCCCGACAACTTCCAAGATTTGTGAAGTTTCCTCAAGAAGATGCAAGTTTGGCCGCAAATAGGATTCGATTTTATAATATAGCTAATTTTCCTGGAGTGACTGGGTGTGTTGATGGCAGAAATTTTTAGAAATCGAAAGGGCTGGATGTCGCCCAATGTCCAAGTCGTGTGTGGTCCAAGATATGAAATTTTAGATATTGTGATCAGATGGCCAGGATCAGCACACGACAGCAGAATATTTAATAGTAGTGCTGTGAAATTAAAATTCGAGCAACAACGACTACCTGGTGTTTTACTAGGAGATAGTGCCTACCAGCAAACAGAATATCTTTTTACCCCTATACTAAATCCCGAGACACCAGCCGAGAATAGGTATAACGCAGCCCATATCCGAACCCGTACAATGGTAGAAAGAACATTTGGTATTTGGAAAGGAAGGTTTCGATGTCTACGACTGTGTCTAAATTGTCGGTTAAGAAAGACAACCAGGATTATAGCAGCAACCGCTGTACTTCATAATATTAGTATTCTAAGAAACGAAGAAATTCCAGAAATACCAGATGATGATAATAGAGGCGATATTCATAATGCTGTACCCAATAACAGGGACAATATAAGAGGAAACGGCATTAGAGCTGCATTTGTTGTTCGACATTTTGGAAATCAAAATAATAATTAAGGACCTATGTTATCTAATATATTCTATAATGTATTAATGTTTTCGTCTTATAAAAACAATGATGCAGGTTTATCAAATACTTACAAATACTTAATTCTATGTAGTTTAAACGTAATTTTAGCAATAATTATTTACTTCTTATTTACTACATTGTTCTTTTTCTAAAATTATTTTTGCAGTTGCAAGTTTTGCTTTTTCAATTTCCATTTGGATACTATGCAGGCGTTTTTCATTTTCCATGCGTAATGCATGATACTCTCGGTCTTGATTTTGTTGTTGTTGAATCCGTTCTAGTCTGGCTGTTAATTCTCGGTCTATTGCCGAACTCTTCTTGTAAACACGACCGGCTGGTTTATCTGAAATTTAGAACACATATTTAACTTGCACATACATTATACACATAGATATTGATAAAAATATTCTACACTTCTAAAACATGATTGCGTTTAAAAAATATCTACGCTTCCGCACAATAACTATGTACACAGAAAAATAGTTGAATAACTGAAGCATTATAATCACAACAATAATAAAATTTATCCAAATCTAAGTTCATTTATGAAGATGCTTTTTGCCTTGGTTCAAACTCGTGTGAACCAAATTCTGTAAATATATAAAATGTCAAAAACACAAAAGCCCTGATTTCTTACCCTTACCTGCGTCATCCATTCTTATGGTATTCTTATCACTCGGACCTGCTGTATCAGAGATATCGAGATCCATAATATTACCTGTAAGAATCAGAAATAATGCAATCTAAGTAAGTTTTTTTTTTAATTTATTATAAAGCACTTACCATTGTCAGCGTTTTTGGGTATAAGAATTTCCCCAACCAAAGTATAATTTTGGTTTAGAAGATTTTCATCACTATCGATGATGCTGTCCTTCAGTTCAATATCAACACAATCTAAGATTGCATCAACAGGATCATCTGCTGGTGGAACTTTAAATATGCCACCTCCGGTTGCCATTCTTTCCTGTTTGTCTTTAGAAAGAACCTTCTTTCGCCGGCATTTGATGTTTTCCCAAGCTTTTTGGAGTTGTTGTGGAGTTCGCTACAATATCACATTAATAAGCGTGCAAATAAAATTATTTTTAAAATTTTGATGCACCAGTAAATAATTGCAAAAGATATAAGTTTTTAACTTAGGTATCTCTTTTTTACATCTACAAAACCACATGCTATTTATTTCTTCCCGCTAAAACTACTTACTTTGCTATGCTGTAGGACAGAATTGAACTCTTTTGTAATAATTGCCCACGTTTTCTTTTTCTCTGCAGCATTAATTGCGTCCGTTTATGTGCTGAAATTTGCTAACAAGTTCAGTTAAAAATACTTTTTCTGATGGAGTCATATATTTCTTTATTGTGGTTGCCTCTTCATTTTGATGCACATTTTCTTCGTCCATTGTCACTTTGTCACTTATTATTAACCGCAAACCAAATTTTCACCTTTGTACTAAAAATGTTCAAACCAAAACCAAATAATAGGTTAGGTAAACGACGCGACAGTGGGGGCGACTCTTGTCGTTTAAACTACATTTTACATTTTAGTTCTAATGCACCTTAAAAATGCGACGTTGCCACCTTATATAATCAACTATTGCCCTTGAAATGAATCTCAAGTGAGTTACTCAATTTATGTAGTTCTTGAATATCAAAGTTGAGTTTGAACTTCACTCACCCTAAAGTAAGAGACGAATTGAGTGCAAAGTGAGTGTAGTAGTAGTGACGTTTCTGAATTTGGCCCTTAGGGCTTGTTTTCTGTATAGACAAGAAACACATTTAATTTCACTGAGAACTATTACTACTTTATTAGCCATATGGTTCTTTGGATCAGAGACGTTTTCGAACAAATTTTTTTTCCACATTATTATCATTTTCTTTTTCCGTGACGAGAGCTACTCCAAGCTGTGATTCTCTACAACTTTTTTTATGGATTCCAGATTTGTGGTTGAGAACGATTCTTAATTAGGGAATCTCGGTGATCAGTTCTTTCTTTTTATTTGTCAAATCGTCTTTTTTCTTGATCAGATAACTTTGTAGATTTTGATGTTTTATCTATACTTCAGAAGTGGATGAAGAAAAAGAAAGAAACTAGCTACTTCTTCTATGATGACGAGAGTGATTTGTTTATTTTTATTTCCGGAGATCAAAAACAACTAGATATGTAGATATTGGCGACTTCTACAAATCAAGTAATTAAATTTTTATGCTGTACAATCACAAATGTATTTGCTTAAGTAATTTAAACTCAGTGTTTCTTGATCATGAGAGCTATTTGTTGACATTTGCTTAATTTTTAATGATTTATTATATTATAATATTTATACATTTATAAATAATAATAATAGTCAATATTTTAAATTGATAATATTTTTTTTAAAATTATGAAAAATGTAAAATTTTGACATTCCTATTTGAAGGACTTTATTTGCGTTAAAAAACCCACGGTTGTCATAAAAAAATGGCAACCACTCGCTTCTAAACTAAATTTTGAGGAAAAAAACAAAATCAATTTGTTCGAGAGTTTTTTCAAATTCTTCTGTTTCTCGAAAGGTGATTTACATTTATTACCCCTCCCCAAGTTGACAATAATAGTCAGTAAGAACTTTCATAGGACATAACTGAAGTGTTCAAGAAAAGTGACTGTTTTGCGAGTGAGGCATAAATATCTAACAGTAAAAATACTTATTTTGTTTAAACCATTTTTTTGGTTCGATAATAAATTACCAAGAATACTAATTATCCAAAAAGCTATAAAAGAAAAGTTCTTATTTGAATTATTTTTATAATTCTGTGCCCGTACAATTTTTCATGCTAAATTGTTCCTCACGAATCTCATATACAATTATGGGCAAATGTGTGGAACCAAGTGAATATCTCTGGAATTGTTAAAGATATCAAAATGAAATTTGGAATCACAGTAAATCGGGTATTTGTTTTTAATTTTGTTAATAATTTTCAACTTTCGGTTTCACCGGAAATAATGTCGATTTTTAAATTTATTATGAAATATCCTGTATGTTATTTTAGTGTTGGATAAAGCATTTTTTTACGAGAAAAAAAATTTATAACGTGCGATATTTTTTAATATTAATAAAATTATTGTGGCAGCAGGCAGCGACAGTATTTTCGAAATAAATAAATAGTTTGAATCTGAATTTGTACGTAAAATGGGCGAATTAAGTGATGACTGGGTATGAGGGCAAGGATCCGCTTGAAGCAGTTCGTGCTATTTTTAACAATGTTCATCCGAATCGTCATATCACTTTTGGGTGGTGACAAAAACCAAAATAATTAAGGCGTGAGAAAATATTCTGTCGAACGTCTGGTCATTTTGTACGATTGGTTATCTCATTAGCGGATACATGAGGCGGCTGTCGGGAATCGGCAACCTTATTCAGCCTATGAGGTCATTCTAAAATATATAACAAGATCTTTATTAGGCAGTACATGAGGCATAGATAGGTAACATATAAGTAATAATATTAGCATTAACTAGTTGTTTCAACAATTAATGTGATCTTTGGCCTTGCATTTCTTCCGACAACTTGTTGTAATTCGGTTCATAATTTGAAGTACCTGTCCTCATACAATGCTTCATTGTTGAAAATATGGATTCGCATGCGTACGTTGAAGCACTATAGCCGTGTACTTTAACTTTTATGCTCTTAAAATGGGATATTTTTTTCATTACTACATTCCAAACATTTTCGTCCCTTATATGATTTCAGGCTCAAGTCATTCCTCACTGTTATTATTTCTAGCTCTTAATTTATAGTAATTTTTTATGTTAAAATAGACTCAAGCTTCGTAATTGTTGGAAACGAGAATTAAATTCGTTCAAAAGTATACCTAATTGTGGGGCAAACAGTAGTATCAATATCTTCTTCACATACATTCATGCGATTAAAAATTTTCTTTAAATTTGGGAAGTGTGAAGTTCAATTTCTCATTAAGTGAGATTTCCAAAGAGTTAGTTTGGCTTTGAATGTATTCACTGATCCAACCTTGTGTACGACCCTTTAGTGGCAACAATTTTAAAAATTCTTCCTTTGTGGTAAAATCATTAAATATTATTTTAATAATAACATATAGTATCGGAAATGTCACTAGACTCGTCGAGTTGAAGAGAAAAAACTTGCATTTTTTAATATCATTTTCCAAATCCATTTCATACTAGCAGCGATAACTTCAATTCTTCTCGATACTGTTCTGGCTGACAATGGTATCGCTTCAATAGCCGCAATAATTTCAGATTTTTTTTTAAATTCTGAAAGGTAGAATCAGCAATAATTAGGAAGGCTTCCTTTACTATTTCCCCGTGTACAAAAGGTTTTTTCTTCTTAGCCAACAAATGAGAAACTTTTAAAGATGCTATAGTAGCATTTTTCAAATCTTGTATTGGCCTGGTCAAAACACTTTGCTGTTTTGTTAGATTTCTTTCGGATTTCAGTATTTGGCGAAAAACTACTGTTACACGACACATTACAGGGTATTGAGATGTCCTTCAATGTTACTTTTTTTAGGCACTGTTACACAGACGTTGCATAATAAGCACATACTTTTTCCATTTAATTCAATAAAAAAGAATCGTTCTTCCTATTCTTTATTGAAATAGTAAGTCCTTGGTCTTTTTCTCATGTTGTTTTTGATTATTATTATAACAATTCAGATCTACAAGTATGTATCTAAAACTAACGACACAAAGATGAGGGTTCCTTAACCTGAGATTCGCAACGCACTGACTCACTTGAGTTGGGGATTAGGTGCGACGTATTTTTGTGGAAGGCGAGGGCGTATTAGAAACTGGCCTCGGGTGCATATGTGTTTCACTTCTGTTTTACCTTAGCACGGTTTTTGTCAAGTAATGACAAATTGATAGCTGATGAATCGGATGAACATCGTTAAAATATCACAAACTTCTTGATGCAGATTCTTGTCCTCATATCCAGTTATCTTTCTTTTTCACTTAATTCGCTTGTTTTACGTACAAATTCAAATTCAAACACTACTTACTTATTTTGAAATTACTGTCACTGCTATAATAATTTTCATGAACTACTAGATACCATTATTATCTTTTTCTTTTCTTTAGACACTTTTTTTGTTAATACCTTAGTTGGCATTGAAATAAAAAATATCGCACCTTATATTTTTGTACTGTAACAAAATGCTAAATTCAAAACTAAAATAATATACAGAGTGTTTCATAACAAATTAGAAGTCGACATTACTTCCGGTGAAACAAAAAGTTTAAAATTATTTAAAAATGTAAAACATATAAAAAAACAATTTAATGTAATACCTATATGATATCACTTGGTTCCACACATTTGCCCATTACTGTATACGAACAAGAATGTATGTAGCTCTGTTTCAGTAAGGGTTTAGTTTTTGGCGAAAGTTTAACTTATTAAATACAAATTAGAATATTGTAGGTAATGGTTGTTTAAATGTTTTTTTCAATATTGTGGAGTTCTGTTTGATACTTAATAAAATGTTAGAATTTAATTAAAAAGAATTGGCGGTGCAAAATACACAAAGTTTGCAGACCGACCGAAGGGAGGTGCTTAATCAATATAATGGTCCACCTAGAAAGACAACACCAAAAGCTTTTGACAATGTTTGATATATCATGGATGTAACTTCAGCACAAGTTGAACTTTATATAATGACTTGTCGCATCATACCGAAGAAAGATATTTATATCCTTACTGTGTGCAAGCAGTTTACCAACTTATTGAGACAATTATCCTGCACATATTCAATACTGTCAATGGCTTTGCAACACTTTTATCAGAGACATATTTGCTTAAGACTCCTTATCGATGAAGTTTGGTTTTACATTTACCGTTCTATAATTTCACAAACAGAGTTTACAAAAAATAATTTGTTAAAGTGGTTCCGCTTCACCACCAAAAGATCTTTTCAGAAGTCGGAATGTTTACTTTTTATAGTTTTGATTTTTTCTTACAGCCTTACTTAAAGAATCTAACTTTTGAACAATGAGTAAATAATATTGAAGAACTACGTGAGAGAATAGTTTGTAAAATAGATGACCTGAACACCCTTAACATGTTATTAGACGTTATCATTGGAATGTTGCATACAGTACAAAAATGTCTTAAAATCACTGTGAACAAATTCAAGATTTATTACAATTGTAGATTAATGTCGATTTGTTATTATTAAAATTTGCTTTGCTACAAATTACGACAGATTTTTTATTTATACTTTCATGTTGTAGTTGATTGAAGATAAAACGGCAATATGTATGTATAGCCTATACTAAAATCAATTTTGTTTACATTAATGTAAGTCATAAATGCGCGGTCGATGGAAGAATATTGTGTGTTAAGTTTTGTTTTTCATAAATTAACATTAAATTTTCTTTGAATATTAACATCTACTTAATAAGAACTAACCAAACAAAACGTCACTTAATTTTCTTACGTCAAAATTAAAACTGTAAATTATTTGGTTATACACTAAAATTTATAAAATCCCTAAAACAGTACGGAAAGAGCTTCTATTTCCATATCGTGTATAATACGGAAACAATGCTATAGAAATTGCGAAATAGAAAAAAATTTTGTGCCTCACTGCCCAGAAACAACTTGGCTGGTATTTCTATCACAAATATTTAATTTTTGGAGTTCTGATGCTAATGCCAGTTTGAGGAACTGATTTTTTTTTTCATATTTACCCTATTTTTATACTTGTAATGCTTCCCAAACAGCTTGAGTTTTTAAGGCGACCCCGTAAATTTCTTCTACCTATACTTCTACCTAAATAAATTCATTGATTTCATAACGCATTTGATTAAAGTTTTGTGACTAATACGTTTTTTAAAATATTTACGTTTTAAATAATTAGCACATTAACGTTTGCACAAACATGAAGTACGACTAAACTAACGCTTTTGATTTTATACAATGTTATTGATATTAATTGCAAAGAGTGTAGATGATATATTTTGTAGAACAATAGGAATTCAATTGCTCGAATTGAATTAGATTTTGAAACTTTTTGGAAAGTACCTTTGTTTCTGTCAAAACTTTTATAATAAAGCTCGTGTCTGGGGATTCTTTTGTTATCTGATAGTATTTTGTGAAAAATAACCTACATTGTTGGTGAACACGACGTATTATTCTATGTAGCATCGCAGCTTTGCAGCATAAGTCACGTTCCAAGCACTACAGCAGTAATATTTTACTTTTATGTAAGTTTTTCTTTCCAGTTAAAAGATGTAGTTGGCTTTATTTGTACTATAAACAGTGCATGATGTGTTTTTTAAAGTAGCACTAGATACGTACATCATGCACGTCAAAAAATTTCTTAGAAAAATTATTACGTTTGTAAAACAAATTATAAACACGTAATTCGTAACGAATTTATAATATTTTTGGAATCCTTCTTTTAAAGTACATACTATAGTTCAGAATAATACGAAAGAGACGAAACAAAAACTTCTTTCTTAAATAGAATTATGACCGTCGTGTCGTTTCAGTTTCTGCCCTTTTCCATTCTAGTACTGTCCCTAATCACGCTCTAGCGCCGAAGTATAACATCCCGGTGATATGTGAGCATGAGTCAGAGGGGTAGACCACCCCCGATGGTGTTAGAGAGGATTACGCAGTCACCCCGGCAATAAAGCTGGCAGGCGTGCCTCATTTTGCATCCTTCTAACTCTCCCTTGTGCCCTTTGTACGTTTTCTGTATTTAGATTCTGTTTGAATGTGCTCGGTTTCCTCGGGAGTTCATACTTTCATCTAAATACCGCTACAGAAACTATTTTTGATATAATACCAATTTGCGATGATGAATTAAATGAAAGCACAAGTGAAATTTTGATTTCATCGTAAATGTTTTCTCTCTCAACGTGTTTTGGTTGTAATAAAATATGAATATACACTCGTAAATGTCAGCTGACTGTGTGTAAATACAAATGTTTCAATGAAATAATTTGGATTATACTATCACATTTTGATTATATTGATTCAACAGCAATTTTTTTCGTAATATAAGAACGTCGTCAGATATCAAAGTTTGGTAATATTTCAAAAAGCTTTCAAAATTTATTTGCAACTCTGAGAGTTATTTCTTCTTAAGATTTATATTTATGCAAGTTGAGAGAAACTAAATCTATAAATCTAAAGTAGTTAGAAAGCAATCCAAAGCACAAACGAGAATAGTAATTTTTCAATTTTTAATTTTGTAAAACGTTTGACGTTCGTATAATATGCACTCTGTTCTAAACGTTCATAAAAACTATAAAGAACAGGTTGATGTGTCTTAATTGTGGTGCTAATTTATCTATTAAAGTATTGCTTAGTTGTCCTCCTTGAACTTGTATAACCTCTACGACTTTGATCAGTAGTTATGTCAGCAAATATATTTTCCTTGAATAAATAAGATTTTTTTAACGAGAATTTACAGTTTATTAGTAAGTAAATTGTATTTCTAAGTAGATGTATACAATAGATAATTTATAATAAATTATATGTTAACAATAACATTAGGTTTATATGGAAGAATAAGGAGTTTCCTCGACTTCCTCATTGCATAGCAGTATTTTGTAATGAAGTTTTCTTAAACAATCATAGGGATAGGATACTTTTGGAGTTTCTACTACTCTTAGTATTGTCCGTAAAGACGTTATTTTTTAAATATTGATTCTTTCCCGAAAACTGCTTGAACTTCGTATACCATAAATTGTGTTTTTATTACTTTTATAAGTATGTCAATATCTATTAAAAATTATACCACTACGTAAATATACAGTGTGAAAAAATAAAAGAATAAGTTTACACATTTGGTTGCGCAAACAAATTACCCATACCTATTTTAATTTTTTAATTGTAACGCAAAATAAAAAAATATTCAAGACGATTTTTTTTTACGACTTAAACTATTTTTAGTGGAACTTTACAAAAAAATACCCATTGCGATGTTATTCATTTTATGGCAATTGCACTTGTGATTCCCCAACTGTTTTCCGACTTAACCAAATCTGTATCCCTTGCCACTTCCAGATCTTATCTTTGACATAATGTGTACTATCTGAAAATATAGTTAGTGCATCTGAGCTTCTAAACAGAGTTTTTCACTAACACATTGTGACACTGTGTTATGTACCAATAGAATTCATAAAAGTTCGTATACACAGAGTGTTTCTAAATAACACTGAAAAATTTTAAGGGGTGATACTGTGATGAAAAATAAGGTGGGTATTTGGTATAAAATTTTTTTAAAAACCTCCACCTCTCCGAAGATTAAAAAAAAGTTTTTCTTTTTTATTTTCCTTGTATATTAAGCTAAAGACACGAAACTTGGTAAATATGATTTGTCAATAAAACTACATATTTTGAAATTTTTTCAACCCTGAAATGTTTCGAATGGATTGAAATAGTCAACCTCTAAGATATTTTTTCTTACAACTTTGTTTTGGATAAAACTTTTTCTTAAAAAAACTATTAAAAAAAATAAAGAAAAATCTTTTTTTTAAATCTTTGTAACTTTTTCCGGAGAGGTTTTTCAAAAAAATTTATACCAAATACCCAACTTAATTTTTATCACAGAATCGCCCCTTAAAATGTATCGGTGTTTTTTAGATACACTTTGTATAGACGTTTCTTTGCAAAAGTTTGTAATTTGAGTTCGTTTGTAGAACTTTCTATACTGAACGCTCGGATACTGGACTATGATCGAGAAGATTCTATCATGATTACTGAGCTTGTTGTATTTTTAAAAAGCAATCATGATGAAAAATGATAGTAGCAAGTTTGGCGTTTATAGGATTGGTGGTATCATCAAAATCGCTGATAGAAATACATATTTTTTTTTAAATTGAAATAATCATGAGTTTGATTGGAATTTTAATTTAAATGATTTATGTGCCTATTGAACATAACTTAAAAACTTTATTTAAAATATTTAGCTCTTTTTCTTAGATATCATGTTATTAATAATAAAAACCATATATTACTGAAGTTTCTTAAAATTTAATCCACGCGAACAACTTCAATTCCGCCCCCGAACGTATTATATGCATGAATTATAAAGTCGCATAAAGTCTGTATACTATTAGCGCGGAGTAATAAATCATAATTGCTTGAAATAATTCTTTATTTTCTTGTGAAAGCGGTACTTCTACGGTTAAGTAAAACCAATAAATTCTAACCAAAATACGATCATTGTGCCGCTCTTGCAGCATATCGACCCATCTAGGGTCTGAGAACAATAGTTTAATCTGTGTAAACACGTTGCCATCAGCCCAGGTACTGACGAAACGAGAATCATAGCCGTAGATGTGGGTATTATACCAAGATACAAAAATAATGGTATATAATACGTAAGAAGTAAAATTTGTAATGTGATCTACTATACAAATAAAATAAATAACATATAAATAATATATGACATAAATATAAAATAAAATAGTAATGCAGATATCGTCAGTACATTTATTACAATTACAATTAATTTGCGGGGACCGATTTTTAGGCATCAAAAAGTAAATTTGGCTCAATTATAAAATTATGTGGTTGTCATGGAAACTTATCAAAATGAATAGATAAAAGTAACAGGCATAAAAATGTTCATTTAAATAACAAGACATTAGTAGGTAAAATAGGTATATTTAAAAATAACTGACAATACTCACTCATGGTTACAATAAATGGTGTTTAGAGAGTAGAACACTGTTTCAGGCACATTACGCTTGGTCATTTAACTTTCTTCCTCGTCTGAAATTTCCATTTCGGAATCAGAATCGCTGTCTTGTGTGTTTACTGATATAATAATTGGCTCCAATGTTATCTCTACTAAATTATCCAGTTGCCAACATTTGTCTTCTTCCTTAACGACATGAGATACACAGTTCTTCCATCTTTCAGGTGTTACTTTGTTTAATGCATTTTCCAGAAGTTTTTTCACGTCGTCGAGTTTAAAAGTGGTATTGTTACGAGCGACGTCACCTTTACTTGAGCCCAAACCAACTCTATAGGATTCAGCTCACAATGGTAAGGTGGTAAACGCAGTACTTCAATGCCCCGATTCTTTGCCATTTCGTCAATAACATGACGTATATACTTATTCTTATGAACTTTAACAATATCCAATAATTCTCTTTTCACCATGTCATCCTCAAAAGTTATATTCTTAACAGATAACCAATCTATAATTTCTGCTTTCCTCCAAGCGCTGGTAGGTAAATTTTCGTATCTTCGTGAGTGGTAGCTGGCGTTGTCCATAACTATTATAGATCCTTGGGGTATCAAATCTAGCATCTGCTCAAAATATTCTTCAAACACATTAGCATTCATGTCTTCGTGGTAGTCGCCAGTTTTCTTTGATTCGAATTCTAACAAACCACCATCTACAAAGCCATCTTCATTGCCAATATGAGTAATAATTAACCGTGTTCCTTTCCCAGAAGGCGGTCGAAATCCTGTCGATAGCCCTTCTATAAATCCTTGTCGAGCACTCGTAACGGTATTATCATGCCATGTTTTTTTACGGTATGTCCTGCATTGATCCAGGTTTCATCCAAATAGAATATACCCTGCCTTCACGCCTTATTATCTTTTCCAAGATAATTCTCCTCCATTAAAGTTTTCAATTAAAAGATCTTCTATTTATCTTAGTAAACTTCAACTTGCGAAGAAGTTTCCACAGTGTTCTACGACTCATTTGGGGTAGATTTTCATCCTCATTTACTGCTAGTAAAATCTTATCGATTGTAGGAATCTCTTTCCGTAAGTAGAACGAGTGAACCTTTCTACGGACAGAATTCCTCATTGCATCATCTAATTCCATCGGGCGCCGACCAGGAGATGGAAGTGGGTGAAGCACTTGTCCCAATTTTTTCTTTCCCTCACTAGTTTATAAATGGTGGATTTTGATATTCCCGTCATTGCAGAACATAATCCTACAATATCATCGACACTTTTGCAGGGTGTTGACATCGAACAGCGTCATGCACATTTAAAATTATAATTTTTCATTAGCAGATAACGCACCACTTTTAACACGTTTTGCTGGTGAAAAGTTTTCCATTTCAAAATTATTTGCACTAACACACAAACAAACAAACAAGCCGATTCATTGCTAATAACAAACTAAACATATTTTTCATTTAGAAAGTATACGAAGCCCTTCGGTCAAACAACTAATTATCTGTAATCTTTCGCAGAAATTACAACCCGTCTGCCGTAATGACTGCGCTAACGACCCCACTTTACCTGATGATAGATAATCCAACACACATTTTGACGCTAAAGAATAATTGTTTTAAAATTACTTTATTTAGCTATATCGATTCTTAATTGTAATAATAAGAAACAAACCACATAATAGTAAATAATTTTTTTGAAATATTCCACAGTTTAATAAGATACAAATAGATTCATAACTTTTGTAAAACTCAGTATACGTACCTATATAAAATTAAAATTTAAAATAGACAAATTGAGAAACGACACATTTGTCATTTATCGATTTTAGAGTTTAATTTTATATTCAAATACTGTGTTTTACAAAAGTTTTGTATCTATTTATATCTTATTAAACGGTGGAATATTGCTGAATTAAATTATTTACTATGAAAAATAGATTCCACAAAGTAAGGATTGAAACAATAAAAGAAACCACATAATAATTCATATCAAGGTAGATTTTACTATTATAATATATTTACCTACTAAAAACCTACCAAACGTATCAGGTACCTACGCCACTGCAATACGGGAGATTCGATAATTCTGACAGGTTTATTACTCCGCGCCAATAGTATACTGAGTATAGTTAAAAAATTTGTTTTAAAAAATTTTGGCATTGTAATTCTTGGAAATGTTATTATGTTACTTTGAAATACAAATAAAAACTATTTTTCTACAATTAAATCGACACTTTCAAATTTATCCTCAAAGATAAGGTAATCCATACGTAGGACTACAACGTCGCTCGTACTCATAACGTTGATATGTTTTAAGTGATGGTGAAAACTCTTTAATTTCTGTTATCGTCGGCACTCCAACAAGAAGGCCCAACCGTGGGGATTATAACTAAATTTGATATGATACTAAGAAAATCTTGAAAGTTTGGAAAAAATAAAACCTTGGAAAACTTGGAATTTTATTGAAAACCACTAAAAACCTGGAAAAACAGTATACTGTATTTTTTAAAAATATGTTTTTCACCAATTACCCAACATTTTAATTTAGGCTCCTACGCTCGTAAAGTAGCACTGTTGTACTGATGTCAAAAAAAAACGACTGTGGAATTACTATAGTGATTGTAATAAAATTTCGAAGAGTACAGATTGAATTGGCTTATCTTACTTAAAAACGGTAATTTATATAAAGTAGCACTTTTTATACACATCTGTCAAAAACAAAAGAAAACGATCGCTTTGTTAAAAGCTGATGAATCACTATAGTGATTCTTAAAAGTTTCGACAGATTGACATTGACATTTTTAGTAGTAAGTGTCTAACCTTACTTAACTTTTGTTTTGATTAATGTCTCTTATATATAATAATAAATTGGAGCAAAATCTTCTTCCGGAATAGGATCGTGTCAAAATGGTAACCGTAGTTGGAATTGTTTCACGCACTACGTAAGGGCTTAAGACCAATCCCTTACTATAGTGGGAGCAACTACGGTAACCATTTCCTATCATATGGAATTCTTTTTACTAAGAGGTTTTTGAAAATATAGTGGAAAACATTTTTGAAAAGGGACTGATTATTAAATCACTAACTTTTGTTTAAATTAATATTTCTCATCTTAATGATTAAAAAACCTATTTTACAGTTACCATACAGAAGTAAGTATTATACTCAATTTCATTGTAAAAATTTAGTTTTTACTATTCACAACGTAGTATATGTTAACATGCTAAAATTAAATAAACTTTCCATCACATATGATCAAATTTGAAACGACTTATTTGAATTTTGTAGATAAAAAAAATGATTATATTTTAAAGAAAATCTGTCTGGAATAAAGAATATTATAAAAAGTAATAAATGTTTCAGCAGTGTTGCAAATTACAAGGAATGGATAAAAATTGCATTCAAAACACTATTTCTAATAACTTTTTTGGTAGTTTGAGAAACAATCCAAGTTTTAGATTTTTTGGAAAAAGTCGAAATTTAGTACATCCTGCTTTTTTTTTTTATTTTTTTTTTTAATATAAAAAAAAATATATAAAATATTTATATTTTAAATAAATTATTAAAAAAAAAAAAAATAAAATGTTAAGCCTGTGTTTTTTTTTATATTGGTGGCTTCACGTTACACTACCGTATTACCAGTTCAGGTTTGATTTTTATGGACGTATCTGTGGGTTTCAAAAATTTATTCATTTGCTGCTTGGCACCATTCTCTACATTTTGATGGCTTTCTAAAAGGATTTCGATGAACAGTAGTCTAAAGTTTACGTTATTGAATGTGCGGAAAATTACGGTCAATATATTGCATCATTTACGAATGAGGTGTAAGAAATTGGTAGTATTAAAAAATGTCTTATATTTTGGAGAGTATCAAACGTGTACGCGTAAATTTTTAAAGGAAATCGGTTCCGAAATTGAATTTAAAAATTTATAAAAAATCATATTGATTTTTGGATGGTGTGTCAATTTTTAATACAATTAAAATGTTATAACTTTATATAACGTCACGATTGAATTTCTGTCGCATTTCAAATGGATTAAATGTTTTAATAATAAAATCAATAGACGCAGTCGTTCACAAATCAAATAGCAGAGCGAAATTGCGCGCGTGCTGTAGACATGTAAAAATGGATTTACTTTCGAAATACGACAGCGCCGGTAGTAGTATACAAGTGCCGATTTTAATACGCGGTCGAATCGTACTTTTTTTCCATTTTGTTCATCCAATCATTCAATCCAAAAATATATACACATTCACAACAAACTGTACGTTTTTACAAACGTTTCTGGTTTTCTTTTCAGTTGTCTGTTCCTCTTTCCTTCACTTCGCCAACTACTAAATAATATTCGACGCTTTCTATTTTTAGTCGAACGAATTGTAGAGTTAAAATGGAAGAATGCTGTTTGTTATCATTGCCTTTTTAGTTTGTTTATTCTTGTCTATTTTTCATTCGTTATTAATTTTATGTTGAATCAATTATGGTCTCGGCAAAAGCGTTGTTTAGATAATTTAAAATTTTAATCTCGTTATTAATTAAACACGTTAACAGGGATTTATAGGTAAATTCATCTTTAATCCTAACATGTAAACAAGCTGTTGAATATTACATTTCCGCATTATCTACACACCACACATTGCTTGATTTAATATAGTTTAGGTATATAAGCAAAAAAAGACACGCATAGACGAAATTGATGATCGAATAATATTCGAGAGTTGCCTAATACATTATTAACATAACAATAAGTTTATTTTCGAAAGCATGACCCAGTTTGCTCTGCGACAATAATCAACATTATTTGTCTTGGCGCAGTTTTAGATTTAAAAGAGTGCACTCTGACTGTACTTTATATGCAAACGATCTTCGGGGAGTAATCAATCTGATAAGTTAATCAGGGATTGTTCAATTGCATTTTGCCCTTCCAAGAAGATATAATGCCTGGCGTAATTATTGCCTTAGGAGAAAGGGTGTTATAACAATGCATCTAATACATTATAGTGTAGTCAAGTCTACGTTGATTTATGTATTATTGAGGCGTAAGAAAATCCGAAGCTTTAAATTTAGCAAGGAATAGAATTAAATATGCATAACGTCGAAGGATTATACTTAGAATTGAAGCGTTAATGTGAAGATGATCACGACCACGAGGAACAGAGCAGTTTACGACTGTGTAAATTTACTTATCATCTTTAATTATTCGCGTTGTATACACTTACACGAAAATAACTACACGAGAGGGTTGATTTTCAAATGAAATTTAGCTCTTTTGTGTTCATTTATTATATACAATAATGGGTGTTATATACTTATAAGCCAGATGTGTTACCTACCTTATTTATATCTTTACATTTTACGCACTCTAACATATGGATGCTATTTTTTTATTTCCTTATATGTTAATTATTTTTGTAATTTGTATTACACCTAGCCGAGAAAATATTGTGTAAATTTTATTCACCATCTGCTTTATTATAAAATGCTATGTGTTTTTATGATACCTATTAATAGTGTTTTTCGCTTTTGCCGTTGTATTAAGCACCATACACTCGTCGATTTGAAATAATTTTAAATTTTCCAACTGCGACTGTTGCAGCTGAATTTATCTTTCATCTTGGTAATTTCAGCTAATATTTTATATTTGTACCGTGTGTGTGTAAATTTACTTAACGTCTGGATTAGCTTCAGCGAAAAATTCTTTCTGCGAATAGTTTCTGCACCAATCAGATCCATGTTCACACTATGATTCATTTTTTTGCACAAGAGTAAGGTGACTTTATTTGGAAAGATTGGAAGAAATTTTATTGTTCAAAGTTATAGCTCTTATGACGATTTTGAACGTTTAACAACTTGCATACCTTGCAGGAAAAAAAATATTGTTTGTATTACAAAATTATTATTGTGTTGTTAACAAACAACCTAATCAAACTTTATAAGTTTTAATTAATTAAAATCCAAATTTGACGTAGTACGAAAAAAACAAGAAGGACAAATTGAACCTTGGCAACAAAAACAAACATACAAGTTGGATCTGATTAGTTTTAAATAAGTTTGAACACATGCGCACAGCGGCGGACTAAGGCCTAGGCAACCTAGGCACGTGCCTAGGGCCCGTCATTTTGGGCCGAAAAATATTTTTTAAATTTCATAATTAATTTTTATTTGTATCTAACAGAAAAAACGTTTATTCATTAATTATTAAGCTGAACATGTCCATATTACTTATTCCGAATCGTTTTTTTTTAGTTTTCGAAATGTGTCGCTGCATGTGTAGACTGTAGACGAGGGTGTCCGTGTAAATACGATCGAATTCCTAAAGTAAAATGTAAGTTTTCATAAAAGTATTACATTATTTAATTAAAATAATATACAGTGCTTTTCATATTTCATTTAACATTGGTCATAGGATTTTACATGTTAATATTTCAATTTTTCAATCCCATGTTAACACTTTTTTAGGACATATGTTTAATTAGGTAAGTGGTAAAATGTCTATTAGAAAATAAAATTCATTTGTAAGGAAATTTGTTTTGACGTTTAATTTTTAAATATTGAACAGAACATGTCGGTTTATACCGTAAAAGACAGAGTTCAGATTGTTTTGGAGTACGTGGAGGCGCTTCAAATCGGCTTCATTTGCAGCTTCGCATCCAAATCGTCCAGTACCAAGCAAATCTACAATCATAAATATTTGTTACCATAGTAAAGAAGTCAAATTGCAAAAGTCCCAAAAGGTCCCCATACACTTCGTTATTTTTCTGCGATTTTTATCGCCGCGATTCGTGACGTCGTTCCAAAATCAAGCGCTGGCAGATATTTATCGCCGCGATTTTCCCCACACACTTCGGTTTTTTTGCGTTTTTACCACGACAATTCGAATCGCGGCGATAAAAATCGCCTTTAGACTCGCCGGTTTGAATCCTCTCCAAGACTATATATTTTTGTTTTTTCTTTATTAAATTAAAATGAATTTTATTTTCTAACAGACATTTTACCACTTAATTAAACATAAATGGTTTATACCAGATGTCCCAAAAAAGTGTTAACATGGGATTGAAATATTAACATGTAAAATCCTATGGCCAATGTTAAATGAAAATCACTGTTTAACATACATAAAATACCACGAACTATGATTTGGTTTGTGATTGCGATACGTATTGAGTAAAGATAAATTTAATTTTTCTTTCTTTTTAGTACACGGTCTTTAAAATGAGTTCCTATAAACATTTAAGTGGAAAAGTCAAAAAAGAAACGAAAAGCAGATCGAGATAAAGTGGCGAAACAAATGAAAAGATCGTTGGACAAATTTTTAACTGTAGATGGAGAACAATTACAACAATCGTCAACATTTTAACAAATTTCACCTGCTCAAACTCCAGAAACATCATTTGTGTCCGAAACTATTCTACAAAAGGATCAGCAGGAGAAACCAAGCAATTCCGTTTGTGAAGATGAAATAAAATAAGAAAATATATAAATTTAAAATCATCTCAAAGTAATTACGAAACTAAGAGTTTTGTAAACGATATTGCATTATGGGCAGAATCAGAATACTTAACAGACGCCATGCGAGAGTATTATATTAAAAATCCACCAAAATCAATAAATGGATCTTTGGAATCATCTTCTATTCGATGCAACGAAGGGTCAAAACAAATAACAAGAACATTAACTATTGCCTCCTTCTTCAGAACAATTAATAGCGGGGAAAAAATTAAAAGAGATTGGTTGGCTTATACTGAAACCAAAAACGTATTGTATTGTTACGTCTGTAAATTATTTTCTAAGCAAACAACAATGACAAAAGGGACGAATGACTCGAAAAATATACATAAAAAATTGTCAGAGCATGAAAACTCAAGTGACCACATTAACTCCATTTTAATTTTTATAACAAAATCAAAAATTACCGGACGCATTGACACTGAACTACAAAAACAAATTATAAATGAAAAAAAATATTGGAGTGAAGTACTTAAACGTGTGGTAGCGACAATCAAATTTATTTCTTCACACTCTTTAGCATTTCGGGATAAAAATGAAGTGTTTTTTAGTGAAAATAATGGTAATTATATAGGTGCTTTGGAATATTTATCCGAGTTCGATCCATTTTTGCGAGAACACATGAAAAAATACGCTAACTGCGACACCAGTACTATAAACTATTTGTCGTCTACAATATGTGATGAATTTATTTCTATTATATCGAAAGATTTACAACTCACAATAGTGAACGAAATCAAGGAAGCCAAATTTTACTCTCTAATTATTTATTCAACACCTGATATATCTCACGTAGATCAACTGACCGTTATTATTCGCTATGTTCTTCCAAGTGGTATAAAAGAAAGATTTTTGGGATTTCTACCTATATTTTCTCATACTGGTGAAAAGAAAGTTATTTTACAATTTTTAAGTAATATAGATTTAGACATCACTAACTGTCTGGGACAGAGTTATGATAATGCGTTTAATATGTCAGGTAAATTATAACGGACTCCAATCCAGAATAAAGCAACATATTGTTTCTGCTCATTTTATACCATGCGCAAATCATTCATTAAATTTAATTGGAAACGCTGCTGCCGAAAGTTGCATGGAAATGTCCACTTTTTTCAATGTCGTTCAGGAGTTGTACCTATTTTTTTCCAGTTCTACACATAGGTGGAATGCATTACAAAAATTTTGTAAGAACAAACACTTGAGTGTTAAACGTTTTTGTGACACCAGGTGGTCTACTCGTTCCGATGCTGTGCGATTTACATAAAAAACTTGATACATTTGAGTATGTACTGTTACTTACTATATAAGGAAAGATTTTAGAAAGAATAGATGCTTTAAACAAGACTTCAACAAAAAGACGAATCTCTAAATACAGCAGTTTTAATATATGATTCATTGATAGATTTCATTCAAACTGTTAGAGATGATTTTGATAATTTAGAAAAAGAAGCAGAAAAAGTTAAAGAAATTGCATATACTAATGATGGAAAAAGACAGAAAATACGAAAACTATTTCATGATGAAATTCCAGAACATGAAATAAGATTCAGTGGCAAAGAACATTTTAAAGTTAATATTTTTTTTGTTGTATGCGATTCTTTAATTAGCAAAAGATCTGAGAGATATAAAACTATCAACAATAAATTCAAAACACTTTTTCATGGTAGTGATATAAGTAACTCTTCATTAGAGGAATTAAAATGTTACGAACAAGATTTAAACCTAGCAGAACTAAAGAATGAAGTATTACAATTTAAGAATTTTGTAAGTAAAGAAAATATTATTTCGCCTGTATCCATGTGGTCATTTATTCAGGAAAATAATATTATTGCAACATTCCCTAATTTAAACATAATTCTGAGAATTTATTTAACCCTTCCAATAAGCAATGCAAGCGGTGAAAGATCATTTTCAGTAATGGCCAGAATAAAAATTTTTAAGATCCACATTAGGCCAACAAAAATTAAATAGTTTATCATTACTTTATCTAGAAAAGAGTTATTAAATAACTCTATTAATTATGACAAACTAATTGACGAGTTTGCAGAATTAAAAGTGAGAAAAAAGGCAATATAAATAATCAGTCTGTTTAAGTATTGTTTGTTTTATTATGTTTTTGTTTGTTTTAATAAATTGTGATTATTTAATTTTGTACATTTCTTTTCTTTCCTTTTTTCTAACTAACTACATGCTATATGCTTCAAAACCAAACTAGCAAACTCAAAGTATGTGTCATGGCTGAAAAATAGGCCCGTAATTACAACATTGCCTAGGGCCCGCTTTAGCCTTAGTCCGCCGCTGCATGCGCAAGCTATGTGCACGTACTTCTTCTTTATGTTATTTATTCTTAGCAATTATTATACGATCAGTTACTTACTAACTAAACAAATCGATTGGATTTGATCGGTTTTAAGACTTTTAAATTAAGAGCTAAACACGCTTTCGGTCATACCTTCTAAAAACAGATAAGATCCACAAATAATCTAATGCCAGAAAGTAAAATACTCTTAGTTTTTGCGATTTTTATTCTTCACTAATGTTTATAACTTTGGAGTTTTAAATACATACAAATCAGACTACTTTAACCAAGTTTAGAGTTTCAAAGAACTAACCGAACAAATAATCTGCACAACAGACTTTAACCAAGTAACAACTTTAAAAAGCTTAGAGTCTCCGTAATCAATTCAACAGACTATTTCAATTACATACATCATAGTTTCGGAGAACTGCTTTAACCAAGTTTAGAGTTTAGGTATATGAACTACTTCAACAAGTCTGTAAGTACATGAATACCGGATTCATAATTGTAGTATTGCTTTTTTAAGTTTCTTTATTAATAAAATCGTTAATTTAATAAATAATATGGTATTATAGGACCCCTTCTTTGTGGAGGTAGGGATGACAAACAACTCAATCGGCTGTGATTGCCTCTCATTGTGAGGGCTTTTTTAAAGCTGTCATAGATATGATTTGGACGTCAAAAACAACAACACTTACTAAATTGACGTTCTACTCATATATGTGAAAGCCTTGAAAAAGCCCTCACAATGAGGGGCGAAACGTCGGCAATCACAGCTCATTGAGTTGTTTGTCCTTCCTACCTCCACAAAGAAGGGGTCATTTTAATAAATTAATTTTTGGAGAAATACTTACCTGAAAAATCGTTAATTGAAAATATAACTATGTACTATTTTTCTGTCAAGAAAATTATGGCAAGCGGTATGGTTTAAACTGAGTTACCGAACACTATTTCACAACCCAAGCTCCAACAGCATAGAAAATGGGATATCCGAATGCGCTCATACTAATGCTTGCTATGATTACATCAAAATATTAGTTATATTTTCACTTATAAATACCACGAGTGTGTTGATTGTGTGCGGAACGCCATAACTAATTAAACGTTTTTGATAGTCACAAGATATAATTTCCGAATTCAATCAACACACCAGTGGTATTCGGTAAGAAAATTGCATTACATCACCATTTTAAGAAAAACTTTAATAAAATTGATGTTTATCGTTAATCATTTATAGGGATGAATAAAATAAAAATAGTTTTTAGGCCACCGTAACAAAAAAGTGAATTTTTAGTACTTAAAATCGACCGAAAAATACGTTTTTCACTTCTATTTTTGGGTGCTCTTGGGTGTCATCTATCAATATTTTCTTAACTTATGTAAAGATATTGACTTGACTGCTAATGTCAAATCTTTCTGTCATAGTTACCTATATTCATCATAAATCTCTGAAAAAATATTTTCAAAAGGTAATTATTTATAATAAAAGTCGCCTCGGCTATTAATCTCATACTCGCCCGAAAAAAACACACTTTTGGGCCTTGATACACAATAGTTATTTATCACTAAGCCAGAAACTGATCTTTTCCGAGCACTCGCAAAAACAGTTTCTGGCCACGTGATACACACGATTTTTGGGGGGACAAATGGTCATATTTGTTGAAACTTAAATTTTCAAATAATACTATATGCCAAAACATTTTTGGTTAATAATGTCGTTTGGCAGCTGTCAACACGATGTCATTTTGGCATATATGAAAATCCATACTGCAACGTATTATTTACGTATTCCAGCATGAGGATTGTACTGATTTCAGTGTCATGAGTATAATTGCCAACATTCAGTAACTTTTTTGCCGGGCTAGGCCAAGAAAAAGGGTGTTTATGGCCGCTTTTGTGTGATGCAAAATCAGTGATTATGGACGGAAAATGACTATTTTAGTTTTGTTTAAAAAAAATTCCACTTATTAATTTTAGTTGTTGTCAAAAAAATTCCGGAATTTTTTTGTATTGCTATAGTAATCATATTAAATACTAAATTTTGATTAGTTATTTCACATGTCATTGTCATGTAACTTTCAATTAAAATTTGTTAGTTCTTAATCTAAGAATATTTACGAATTAGTACCGGACGGTAATTTTTTAAACGTAGGTATACAGGACAATAATTTTCAGAAGTATTGAATTTTTGTAGTAACTACTTCGATAATTCATTACTTAAATTAAATTAATATTATTTCATTTTTTTAACTATTAAACCTCAATCTAACGCACGTTTCATCTTTTATTAAACTTTGTTACAGCTTATATTTATTTATAATGTTAGTTGATAGTTTTTACTGAAATATTAAAATATAAGATGGAACTCATTTGCTGGCCCTCAGCCGCCAATGAACCAACCGCGGGCTACAAAAGCCTACTTTCTGCCCTTGAGACACAATATACTAAGCCGGGGTCCAGGGTTTATGGCGCCCCGATCCGCATCTCACAAATTCCTTCCCATGTTGTGTGCATAGTGGATACAGTAAAAACAAAAGAAAAACTCGGAAATTATTCACAGATGAAATAAAACAAATAACCTTCAAGTATTTAATTCATCTATTAGGTACTTTCTACACAACTCTTTATATCGTACGCAGTGTGCATAAAGTAGTTGTTGTCGACATTTTTTTAAATCCCGAATTTTAAAAACATTTTTTTACGCGAACCTTGTATATAAATAATTTGTAAGCGCGAATGCAATTTACAGAAGTGGCGATATATTTGGTATACAAAGCATAATAGATGTACGTCTTGTTTATGTTTTAGAATTTCAAAGAATACTATGTATAAATTGGGTGAACAACTGCGGCATGTTTTGTATTTTACTGCAAAGTTTCAACTTCTCTCTACTACCGCCACAAGATTTTGGCCTCCCGCAACGTTTAAGCCGTTACAGGTATTGTTGAAGGATGCAAATGCACTAAGTGTTCAATTAAGATTCAAAGAATTTGGGATTTTCCCACAACGGCGGAAATAAAGAACGAAAAAGTAAAGGCTTATTATTGTCATTTCGGCGCCCTTCGTCTTTGGGCCTGTAGAACCACTCTATAGTAAACTAATCTTTGATATTTATTTTGCGGTTTCTCAAAATGAATGTGCAAAAACATTTTGGTCTTAAACTGAATAAAATCCTATTTTTACTGAATTATTGATTCGGGAATTGATCTAGACATTCCATTTTCCCTGTAAAATTTAGGTTTTCAGAGACTCAAAAATCGTTATTAAGATGCTTGTGTATGATTTTAATTTAAAGTACTCTTGATGCAAAAGACTGCTCCCAACTGCAACAAAACTTCCTACCAATTAAACCTTCTTCCGTTTTTGTTCAAAAGTCCAAAAGGCTGTGGTCGTCATGCCTGAAACTGGCCCGTGCGACAAAATGGTTTTTATAAAACTCGTATCATAATATTGTACAACTTAGAACTAATAGAAATGTGTTATAAGAATAATACTAAATTGTTCATGAGTAAGATACAAATTCAGAACCAATATTAATATGGTCATACGTTAAATATACATAAACATGTCAAATTTGACAATTCATCAGAGTGAGTATAGTAGAGTTGTATTATAAAATTACTATTGAGAATAATCAGTAAAGTGGCTGACCTCTCGTGTACTTCTTACCTTAAAATTCGTATGAAATTCAATGGGCTGTTAAAATGGCAAAGGGTTTTAATTTGCAAAAGTGACTTATGCTCCCGAAATAGTTCATTACCCGAAACAGAGTAGTAAAAATACTTGATTTTTAAATATAGGGATTATGTTCTATACAACAATTTTGTACTATAACCCTAACTTTTTGGTAAAAAGCAGAGAGAAAGAATTATTTGACCCAACATGACTTATATCATTGAAACTGAAACAAAAAATAGTAACATAGTCAAAGCCAACTACTGGTTTTATATAAATAAAATTCATGGAAAAACTTAAATTTAGATAAAAACACTGAATACGCCACTGAATTTTTATTAAAAATTTGCCTGTCAAAATTATTTCTTTTAATTTTTACGAATAGACGAAATATAACCAAAGAACGAAAAATCTAAAAACGTAACTTTTGTCTATAACTCGAAAACAAAAACGATAAAGCAATTTTTGATTGAGGATGGGTCTCCATTTATTCAATGTCTATTTTAGTTAATTAGCAGTAAGTGTTGCGACATCTAGTATCGTCTCTTGCTTTCAACATCTCCGAAAATTAATTTGCATTTGTCTACAAAGTTGCTTTAGTTAATGAAATTCCCTATTAAAACATCAAATCCGATACAATGTTACTACTTTTTGCCAGCTTTAATTTAATACCTCCCGAAATTAATAAATACGGGCATTGTAGTGTAACAAGAGTTAACAACAGAAATAAATTTGAGTATGTTGATATATGGCTCTGCCCCTTATATTCAAAAAATCTGAATATACTGTTTTATATTAAATCACAGTTGCCATAAATAAACAACACAATCGAAATTAGTTTCTCTATGCACTTTATTTTGTAAGTGGGTTTATACATGGCAACTGCGATTTAATAGAAAAATATAAATATTTTGAAAACGATCGTTTTTGAAATTTTGTATTAGCTTTTCCATATTTATTTGTTTTTCTCTTATTTTTTCTTGTGATTCATGATTGACCTCACAATTTTCCTACTTTCTCAGACACTGTCTAAATATACGAAATATTTCTGTACATCGGGTATTATACTCATTTAATTTCCTAAAATATAAATGGATTTTCTTGCAATTTTGGGAACGAACTGAAATCTATTTGAATTACTGTCACTCATGTTTGTTACTCCAGATCTATAATGAGACTATACTCTATTCCATACAAGAAGGTAGTGAAGGAAATCATAGGAAGCTTTAACTTGATTGTTATTGGTCAAAATTCAAACCCGTTCAACACTGACAAAATTATATTTAAAAATAGTGATAATTTTTTGTGTGGAATAGTAAAACTGTCATCATTGTCATATTTGAGGTTATAGACATTTCATGTTGTTATTTCGCAGTTGTAGTTGTGTGTCCTCTTGTTTTGATTTTCTGCTTTATTCCTTTATAAAATAGTTCTTTTTAGAACTCGACATTGTCTACATTATTTCGCAATGTAAGTTTATACTCTGTTTCTACAGAATTTAATAACTACAGTTTACAGTACTTCCATATTTTGTTTGCTATGGCGGACGAATTTCGTTTCAAAAACCACAAGGGCAAATTAATAAGGAGCGTCAAAAATTAATGGCTTACAACGTTTACTTACGAAACAAGACGGATAAGAGTAAAACAGAAGCGTAAAATTGACATCTATCGAATGCGGTCTGGGTGAACGAATGGTATGGAATATTATTAAAGAAATTGAAACTTCTGGTATTGCTCGTTCCCTAAAAGACACGAACGTGTTCAACTCAATATGCACGACTTGAAGATTTTGAAAAACTGGAATCCGAAGACAGACATTCATTCTTTTAAAATGAATTACCAACTTTAGAAAAAGTTCTGAAAGTTGTGAATGATGACGATTCATTACCAAACTTTAAACGTACATCTTTCTGGAGAATATTGAAAAATTAGGATTTATATATGACAAACGTAGCAGGAAAGAACATTTTAATTGAGAAAAAGAAATTGTTTTATGGAGAGTAAATACCAACCACTATCAAAAATATCGAAGTGAAGGAGAAAATTTATTACACAGATGAAACTTGGGTGAATGCAGGACACGTCATTAATAAGGTTTGGAAAGATACAACTGTAACAACTGCACGACAAGCACACATGGAGGGTCTTCAACTGGCATTAAAGATCCAACCGGAAAGGAAAACGTTTGATCGTTGTACACATCGGCAGCGACACTGGTTTTGTGGAAGGTGCTTATTTAAATTTTGAATCGAAAAACAGGTAAACAAATTTCAAGTTTTAGAAACTGTTAACTTACTGATATGTACAATTGCTTTAGGTGATTACCACGAAGAAATGAACGGTAGGTATTTAAAATTGGTTAGATGGCATACTACCACTTTTAGAAGATAATTCTGTCATAATCATGGACAATGCCTCTTACCATAGAAAATCAGAAAAAGTGCCCACACAAAATTGGAGAAAAGGTGATATTATTGAATGGCTTCATAATAAGGGTATAACTGAATTAGAAGAAGACTTATTAAAAATACAACTGTTGGAGTTAGTTAAAGATTATTCTGCAGCTCATCCGACACCTTACGTTATCGACGAATTAGAAAGAGAAGCGGTAAAACAATATTACGATTGCCTCCATACCACTGCAACTTAAATCCAATCGAGTTAGTGTGGGCACAATTGAAGCATTACGTAGCAGCTCATAATACTACATACAAGATTTCGATGTGAAACAATTATTAGATGAAGGTGTTGCTACTGTCACAAAAAAAAATGGCACGACGTGTCGAGCACGTAATTAAAGAAAAAAGAAGATGTGGGATTTAGATGGAATAACCGAAAATATGTTGGAAGTTACTATTAATTTGAATTCTGAAAGTAGTTCCTTTGAAGAATCGACCGACGACGATTTATAGTGAAGTGATCTTCCATTATTACAAATTTGCGTTCATGCATTCTTTAAAATTAAAATAATTTTAACAATTAAGTTTATTTCATAGTTCGCACTCATATTTTTTAGGTTAGTGTGTATTAATGACTTCTTCAATACATCGAAATATTATAACTCGATGGTTCAATATAACTCTTTAAACATATGAATTAAATTTTCAAATAAAGGTTGTACATTTGTTTTTAAACCAACTGTATTGTTAAAATACAAGTAGAAAATTAAGGCACGGTAACAATGACAATGGGCAAAGATTAATCAATAACAATTAAATTGAATTTTCTTAAAAACCTCGTTTAGTCAATATATTTATATTCGTTTTCTCAAGATGAGAAATATGCAATACCACATAAATATCGATAACGATTATTAGAAAAGTAACTATTTTTCAAAATTTCCGCCTATGAAAAACACCAAAAACTTTCGTTTGTGAACTTGCCTTCAGACGCAGCGCCACCTACTACCTTCTTATTTGGAATGAAGTATAGTTTCAATTTTGGTATATTATCGCTTTTATAAATATTTAAATAATATTTTGTACTTTGTAAGTCAATGCCAAAAATTTATATTTTTTTTTGTTTTAGGTAAGTTGAAGTCTGATTTATTATTCCAGAATGTGAAACGGTAAGAATTTTTATTACTGCATAAAAACATTAATTTAGTATATCGTGGACTCTTAAATAGTAGTTAATTATTAAAAAGTTCGATGCATCCCAATTCTTTGTTCAAATTGAAAAATTACAATTTTATCGACAAGACACGACGTAGTCTCCTTTACGTAATATTATGTTCATGGCTCAATTACAAAACTTGGAATGAGGTTGGAAAAAAAATTAAAAAAGGGCAACTCTAGATATTTATAAGAATGAAACCAAAAATAATTAATCCTTTCACAATGGGATTATAAAAAGTTTCATGACCTCTCTTACTTGATATTCCAATGTATTTTAGTGTTGTATACATTTGCAAGTCAGGTTATTTTTTACACGAAACGGTAATTCTATTACAAGAGTGAACAATAGCGTGTAATGATCCTTTGTTTCAGTGTGCAAAGAATATTATGAATTTACTTGGAAAGATATACGTGCTTAAAATGCGATTTAGAAAATGTGTGTAATACATGAAGATTCACTATTTCACTTTACAAAAAAACAATTTTTTTACGGCGCCAATTTCAGACTTGTAAACCAATTTTGGTCTCAACCTTCTTTCAGTTTTAAGTTAATAACAGTAATCTTTTATATTATTCAGCCGCATTCAACTTTTAAGAACAATTAAATACTTTTCGTATAACCCTCTAGTTATCGAACTAATTCCCCGTTTTTGTATAATATCGCTGGAGGGTTTCAAGGAAATGCTTTTGAATTATAGACTTCGATATATACGTGTATTCCCATGACGTTGTAGTTGAACGACGCATTCTTTTCTTATAAATCTTTATTTCGACAGGGAAAGATCGATAAAATATCGGTAATTATTAATTTGTTTTACCAATTTCGGCTCCTTATATATAATGCACGTGTTGAATAATTACTTATGTTTGTGTCCTTATAAATTTTTTTAAAGTGAGGCCTGAGGTTCATTGGGCGGCAGAGCGTAAAACAGCTACTGCCTTCATTACAGTTTCCGGTGAATTAAAATATAAGGCCAATTACATGTGTTTAGGACATTGTAACGTTTACGATAGTAATGTTGTATTATTGTTATTATGTATTTTAAGCTTTAATTATTTAAATGCATTGAAAACATGTATTATATTATATCGATGTCTTCATAACTTTCTTAATTATAGTAAATTTAAACATGGGTTTTCTTCATAACTGAATTCATAAATTGTACGTAGGTATACAGGGTGGCGCAAACTTCTCGACAGAGCGCACATTTTAAAACATTTTCGATTATACAGAGTGTTCCAAAAAGTGGTGGCAGTATAAATTTACACTTTTTGAAATGAAACGCCATATTTTCTTCAAAGTTTGAAAATATCTCTATCGAAAGCGTTTAATAAATATAGATTTCAATTTTTTTCAACAGTTTTTTTTGAAATTTCATATATCCAATTTTTTTAAATTAATTAACTTAAAATAATAAAAAATATACAGAGTTTTTTAAAAAAAATAAAAAAATATAAAAAGGGCCCCTTCGCCACTCAATTTAAAAACAATTAAAAAAAAAAAGTATAATAAATATTCTCTTTAAAAAAAAAAAAGGTTTTTTTTTTTTTTATTAAAAGAATGTGTTAATAGGAAATGTCAATTTTATGTGTACAAAAAAAAAAAATAGGGTATTTTTGAATATTAGATACCTATAGCATAATTATTATAAACCACCTTTTTTTTTAATAATTTTAAATTTTTTTACATTTTAAATATGGGTTTTTTTAAAAGAGCAATTTAAATATCCCCAAAAAAAAAAATCCAGGGTTTTTTCTCTCTGTGTTATGGGGGCCTCGTGTTTAGATCTTCTTCCTTTCCTTTTTTCTTGAAAAAACTTTTTTAAAAAACTCGCGAAAAATCATTGAAAAAATGTGGAGTAGGTAACTTGAATTAACAATGTAATAATAAAAATACACCTTCTAGCACATCTCCAAAAGAACTGTAAGTTCATTTTCTAGAAAATGAAGGTATGTCTCAACCGGTCAACCTGATTTTAATTTTTTTAATTTTTTTTTTTTTTAATAAAATTTTTTTTTTTTTTTTTTTTTTTTTTTTTTTTTTTTTTTTTTTTTTTAAAAAATTTTTTTTTTATTTTTTTTTTTTAAAATACTTTATTTCTCTTAATATGTTATTTCCACGTTATTAGTTGTGTTTGATATTAAAACTTCATCAATATCGTGCAAAACAAAAAGCAAACCAATATATCTCAAATATTTTATGAAAACCGAAAAGTAATGTAATATTTTACATGCAAAAACTAAGGTACCTTTATCTTACATAAAATGACCTATACATTTTGGGTTTTCTAAAACATTAGAATGTTTTAATAAATTGTCATCATAAACTTTTACTGTTATCAATGGAGGACAATCTTCAAAATAGATTTGGGAATTTATGTTAAAAACAATATTTTTAATTATACTCAATAACTTAAATTTTGATTTTGCTTCAACACCTATATATTTCTTTTTCATTATTGTACTGTTGAGACATGCTGCTATCGTTGTGTTTGCTTTGTTTACTTAGTGTCTTTCTTACGTCTCGATGTTACCTTAGCCAGCTCATCGACAGTTACTTTACATCTGATAGGCGTTTTGGACGTTATCATGCATCTTGTTTTTGATGTGGATATCACCATATTATGCAGCAGTCTTTGCAGGGCATTTTTCGTTTTCTTTATGAGTTGTGTTATGCAGGTCATTTTAGTTTTGCTCAACTAGTGCTGCATCGTCAGCATAACACAATATAATATTACGGTTTCCCGTTGTGTATCTCTTCATACTTCTTTCTGTACGAATCTTCCTTGGAAGATTTATGCTCCCTGCAGTTATTTTGTATCTGTTAGTTTCATTTGTTAAACATAAATGCTAGTCCAGTTACCAGTAGTCTGGTATTCTCCGGAGATCGAAAATCTTATTGATCAGATTGTTAAGTTGTCTGGTGAGGTATTGTCCTCCATATTGCAATCATTCATGGATATTGTTTTGGTCAGGATTTTTCTATTTCTTAACTGCTGTTAAACAATTACATTGGATCCTTTCTTGGTTTCAACAATACATAACGATGGTGTGATAAAATGGAGGTATATCTACAATCTTTACACAATTTCGTTTATGTGGCGTAGCAACAGAAACATACTGCGTTGTTTTACGAAAGAGAGCAAACATTTTTATGGGGTTATTTATAAGAATGGAATACACCTGCTTTGAATAAATTGTTCAACGAGATCGTAGGCGTGTGCACGAGCGATTTATATGGCGAAAGTGTTGTGGGGGAGTATACCAAAAAAAAATGATTGCGGATCGTTTCCCGAGAAAAAAAACCGTCGCGGTGGGATATAATTAAATGACATCTCGTTTGCTTAGCCGGATCATTTTCGGAATCGTTTTGCAAGTTGAGGATTTGACGTAGTTTAATTTGATTTAGACAGTGTGTCCGGAATTATGCGGATTCATTTCGAGTGGATATTTACAAACAATAGTATTTGTTTGCACAAAGAAGTTGTTGAGTTGTGCAGTGGTTTTGTTTGATACTGATACTAAATTGTTGGTCGTATAAGATTTGCGGTAGCTGTTCAGGTTAAGTATGTGAAGAATTACTCTTTCTGTAGTGGGATGTAAACTGACAGAATGGCGATTTTGCGGAAGTATGAAGTAGTTTAGAGGTGTTGAGAGCAATTCTTACTATGGACTTAATGATTGTACTAATAAATACGATATGTTTGTTAGGTAATGATTGAGCCCGCAATTTGAAAGTTGTGTATACACGGATTTGGAGTTGTAGTCTGTTTACGAGGATGTATTGATATCTAGTTAGCCTAGACCAGTTCCTTGCATAAACAAAATATTGCATTACCATAGCAACGAGCAATAACTTATTAGAAGTGTCAGTGTAAAGTTTGACGTCAAAAAAGTAAACCAGAGTCACGCAATAAATTAAATGAAAAAAGATGTCCACCAAAATTGTGAAAATCGAAAATTGGAGTATCGAGCCATCATCAAGTACCTGTATTTAAAAAGGTTAAGAGGTAAGCAGATTTACGAAGACATGCTTAATACCCTTGGTGATCAAATTGGAATGCAAGCTTCAAAAGAGGTAAATTTTCCATTGAAGATGATGACCGATCGGGAAGGCCAGTTCTGTGTCAGTCCCCGAAAATATCGATGCAGTTCATGACATGATTTTATCAGACCGTCGAATTGGGCTAAAACGGATATCTGAAGCACTGAATATTTCATACGAACGCGTTCATCATATGGTTCACGTCAATTTGGACATGAGAAAATTGCTGCAAAATGGATCCCCAAATGTTTAATGTTGACCAAAAGCGTGCAAGGGTAGAGGCATCGCGTTCGATCTGTGCTCGATTTGAAAACGATGTAGACTTCTTAAACCAAATTGTTACTATGGATGAGACTTGGGTACATTTCTACGATCCAGAAACAAAGCAACAATCGATGGAAAAGTTCAGTTTTTGGGATTGCCATGGAGTAATCATGATTGATTTTTTGGATAAAGGTAGAACAATAACTGGAGATTACTATTCGACATTACTGACCACTCTACGGGAAAATATTAAAGAGAAAAGACGCGGAAAGCTATCCAAAGGTGTTTTGTTTTTGCAGGACAACGCCCCTGCACACAAATCTCATGTTGCCATACAAAAAATTCGTGATTTAGGGTTTGAATTACTAGAACACCCCCTTATTCACCCGATTTGGCTCCGTCCAACTATCACCTCTCTCCTCAGCTGAAAAAAAGTTTAAAAGGTCGTACATTTTCTTCCAACAAGGAGGTAAGAAGCTGTGGAGGTCTGGTTTGCAGAGCAAGAAGAAACATTTTTTTTGAAAGGTCTAGAGACGTTGCAGGTTCGCTGTAATAAATGTATCTAATTAAGAGGAGAATATGTTGAGTAATAAAATATTTTGACATTGAAATTTTGTTTGGTTCTATAGTAGGCTAAGAATTTTTCAATATATCCTCGTAGAATGCCTTGAGAATGTAATGAGCACTGGTAGGAATCGTTTATCCGGTTCTTCTTTCAGGTATTTTTTTAGATTGAACGTTATAGTGTTGGGGTTGGCTACGTCCATGTCATCATTGATATTTATTATAGGAATTTGATCTAATTCTTGGTTTGTTTCCAGTTGGCGGGTTCTTGACGCGAATCATGTTTCGGCATAGATTCTTGAAATTAATGGTATGTGTTAGATGTCGGGAAAGAAGTTTGGTACGAAAAGCAAATGCTAAATGATGTAACATTTGCACACTTCTACTTACATTATATTAACAAAAATTAAATTTGAATAAATCTTATATTATTATATCTGATTCGTTAGTGATACGCAAAAACTGAAAAAAATTAATTTTATTGATAGTTTTAGTGTATACTTTGTAATATTACTTAAGCATTATTGATGCGGTCATTAACGTTGAATCTTCTAAGCAGTTTCAATAATCATGAATTATATTATGTCGTAATCTTATCTTCTTAATATAACTTACTGCTAAAATAAAGGCAATTACCTTTGAATTTAAACCCTGAAATAAATCTAGGTACAGCACATAGAAGTTTAATTTAAATTGCATTAATTTTCTTTCCCTGAAAACAAAATGGCAAATAGATTAGATTTAAAAATAGTTCTACTTTTCACTATATCTATAGAAAATAATTTATTTATATTTTCTAATTACCTTATTTGATCTATTTATTTTGTTTTAGATTTAGACGGCATGTTGTTTAAAAATGCAATTTTACTTTATTGTAGTAAATTAGGCATTTTACCCAAACTTTCTTGAGAATTTTGTTATCAGTTTATGGTTAATATAATAGATATATCTTCTTTATAGTTACTGTTAGATTAAATTGAATAATTTTTGGTGTAAACGAAAGCCTTTTCGTTCTTTTGGTATTGAATTTGTGTGGGAAAAAAGAAACAATTACTATCAAAGAAAAGTATAGAACCTCAATCGCTTTAAGTACAATCTATATACAATTTATTTTTATCCATTGAGGTACATCTTAAAAATTTTGTTTTTAGGCGACTTTTAGAAATACCCCATTCCAACATCAATTAAAAAGGATTAATCAGTAATAAAATAGGTTATTTATCAAAGTTTTTTATATTTAATTAATTGATAAAAAAATTACAAAGAAAATTATTATTCCTATAGAAGTTAATAAGTAAAATTGTATTATTGTGAGATAGTACGCGTCTTACGTTGGCTGGTGGTGACACGAGCAGATGCACTCGGAATTTAATTTATAATAAACATAATAACGCAATCTTATTCCAACAAAGTTATGGAGCAGTGACTGTTACAAATGATTCAACTTTTATCAATTACAAAAACATTATGCCAACTTTGGTATAAAAAGAAAAAAATTGTTCATGAACAAACATAAGACTGGTATACGAAATATTGAATTAAATTTGACCCCTCGGTTTTGGAAATATAATCTTTCAGGGCTCTATACTTTTTACTTTCATAGGAGTCGCATTAATGTTTAAGAACATCGTGTAATAATTCTAATACAGAAACTTCTGTCATATATTCAGGTAATTAGATAACAGGAAATCTAAGGAAATGTTTATTTATTTATTAGTATTTGAATAATAATCATGCAATTGACCCGTTTAAAATTGTTTAAATTAAACTATAATTAATTCGAAGTTGTAGTAAACGGCAGTGCGTAAATTTTCGTTAATCGCTCCTACTTTCTTAAACAATAAACATTCATCTCCACCTTCACTCAAAACGTTAAAGCACCAAAATAGATTATTAAAACCAGTTAAGTTTAAAATCAATTATCCTTTACCGGAAAAGTTTATTAGTATGCTGGTTACCGTTTTAATGTGAAAATTAATGCATAAGCAATAGTTCATGAAACCTAACCGTTTCGTGACCGAAAATTTTTAAAGGTGCGGTGTATGTATTTAAGCTACATCACGGGAAAATCGGAAGTTCTGAGAATGCCTTTATCATGCGATGATTCAGAACAGTATCGATTGCATTTATTCCAATGACGAAATTCGAAATATAATTAAAAACTGTTGAGCGTTATTTTGAACAAAAGAAAATCTCACTGATCTTTCGACCTTAACTCTTCGTAGTTTATGTTGTTGTTCTTGAAAAGATTATAAAAATTGTCGAGATATTTGTATTATTTATACAACATTAGTATTCAGTCTTGTTTATGTTGTTAGAAAAAGCAAAAAAATGCTTTGTTGTATTGTTTTAAATATTCCTTTGTTCTACTAATGTATTTTATTAATGTACGAGGTACCTACAATAAATTGTTATTCAAAATTAGGTTATAAACCACTATGAAGTTGAATTTATAATTTAGAAAGGACAACGGAAGATTTATAAAAAGATAATTTGTTTTGGTTTTTGGAATAATCATGTAAACAGCCTTGTCATGTTGATTATTATTTAATTGATTAATTTTCCTAATTAAAATGTAGGACTCTATTTTGCATGCATATGACTTTTTCGTTATGAGAAAATGAATACTTCGATTTTGTAAATTTTTTCAAGCTTTACGAGGAAGGTTCCAGTTTGTACTTATCCCACATCAATAATATTTTTGTAAACGCATCCAAAATTTTGGATTTAAATATCAAGTAGTTTTTTCTCTCCTTGTCTGTTTATTTTCAATCACGAACAAAAAAAAATGAAAAAGAAAGCGGTATATACATGGTGTATCATGACAAGATTCCCTTAGGAGTTTATGTGAAAGTATTCTGAATTCAATTCTGAAAATTCTCATGACTAGGTTACGACATAAGCTCTATCTGAAAAAAATGTTGGCTTCTTGTTGGCGCTTCCATGATTGTTTTTTTTTAAATTCTACGTTTAATTCTAAGTTGACTTTATCTATTATTTCCTATACCTATCATTAGCCGTTTCCGAATTATTCATATTTTTTTTTAAATTGATATATGAACCACATTTTTCAAACCAATGTGGCACGAAGCCGTTTGAGAACTCAAACAAATTAGATACGTGTTTCATTGGAGGAAAGATTCTCAAAAACAGTCATAGTGCTCTCCTATACATAGTGTTTAAAATTCGTGTATGATTTTTCAAATTGAAAACATTAAAAAATTGATTTTTTTATAATGGATTAAATTGCAGTAGAAGTAAAACAATGACGAAGATTACGATATTATTTCCGAAAAAAAAATTTTAAATTAAAGTTCTGTATTCAGAGCTAGCAATTATAAAACCAAACATGTTTGATCGGGTTCTTAAGTCATTCAATTCTCTAGATGCGAATAAAATAAGGAAACTTAGTAAATAATTTCTCATTTATTTTAATTATAGAATATAAAAGTCTTCTATAACGAGAAGAGGCCTTGACTAGGAGTATAAACAAAAACAACAGATCCTTTTTTTTGCTCATTTCGCCTACCTTAGGTTGGGATTCTACAGGGCATTTAAGGTAACTGTGTTTTTTAGTTATATTGGAACTTAAATACATCATATTCATGAACCATCAGTAACCACAATAATTGAAAGATTTAATAAATAGTAAAATTAAATTGTTGTAACATAAAACAGAACGTGTAAGATATGTAAATATAAAACACGAACTAAGTAAACAGTGTTAGTAATATGCTGAAAAACTACATACTAGTTTGATAATGAATATATTGTTCCTAAATTTCCGCCAATATTACGAAAACAATCAAAGATCTAAAATTTTCTTTTCTTTCAAATGATGTAATGAAAAATAGGGTGTTCTATTCTTCTATCTTTTAAACTTCCAGAGTTATCTTGGTTTGAAATGTGATCACGTTCCTTGAAACGCACTGTACACTCAAAGGCAAAATGTTTTCGTAACTGTTGGCTATTGCAGCATCAAACACTGGCGGTAGGTACACACTAGGTCGTTTAAAATATTGCTTCACATTAATTTATTTCATTTAATTTTTAATATTATAATGGCATCGTTTCGCTAATTGTTATTACCATAATTATGCCTAAAAATGTTAATTTCGTAAGGTGCATTATAACAATGACAATTACATATAAAACTTATCTAATAGTAAATAAATTTAAACTAAAATTATAACATATAGTTATAGTTTCCAGTTACCCTCCTTTATAACGTGAAATTTTAATTTAATAACTACATTACCGGCTGAAAATTCATATCGTTGGAATCAAAACCTTTCTTTTAACAATGACTAATTTAAAATACAAAAGCTTTGTTGTACAAACGATAATAAGGTCTGTTGTTAAGTAAATGTCCTTCTGATTGGTTAAAATTTAAATCTTAAATCCTCAATTACGCTAGAAGATTGGAACAAGGTGTGCGCTCACGTGAAGAAACTAGACGATGAATATTACGAAAACTAAGTTTTTATGGATTTCGTTCCAGAGTCGTTAATTATTCATGTTGGAATTGAGACTGATTGTGATGATTTCGGGTTCAGTTGCAGCTCAGATGACGATTCTAATACTGCGTCGTCATTACCCTGAATTGCCGTAAATTTAATTGTGTTAATTAAATATTTCTATTTTTTATTAGTTCAATATTAATATAAACTTTGACGTAATATATTATAGTTGAGGTATTCAAATCCAAAATAAAAGATCGCTTTGTATTTACTTTATAGTTTCTAAGATTACTCCTTTAAGTTTAAGTTTGGTATGGTTTCCTTCCAAAGAAGACCTTCTGTAGGAGTTAGGATAAAACCAAAGAACAGTTTATTTTATCATCGACGTTTTGGCAAACTGAAGTATTGCCTATTTCAAGACGTAAAATTAATAATTTAATAATTAATAATAATAATTAATTTTCGTATTAAAGAAGAAACACTTCAGTTTGCCGAAACGTCGACGATGAAATAAACTGTTCTTTAATAATTTAATAAATAATAATAATAATTAATTTTACGTCTTGAAGAGGTAACACTTCAGATTGCCGAAACGTCGACGATGATATAAACTGTTCTTTGGTTTTATCCTAACTCCTACAGAAGGCCTTCCTTGGAGGGAAACCATATCAAAATGTATTTATTTTATTATTTGTTTATTTGTATTTACCTAATTATTGTTATTGTTAAAGCATAATTTATTAATAATATGCTCCAATTTTGTTATATTGTGTCCCTACTAACCAGAAAAGTAATAAATTATAAGTAATTATAATTTATCCTGCACATATTTGCTTTGCTTGATCACGCCTTGAAATTTTATAAACTGCTACAATTCACCTGCGCAAGATTTCCTCGGTTACGATGGCCTGTACCTACGTTCGATATAGTAAATTTTTCTTTTGGTAATTATTTTATTATACCAGGTTTGTGTTTAAATGAAATTAAAAAGAAAGGGGAAAAATGAGAAATGTAAGATCACATGCTTATATAGCAAATGTGTTCAATATTATCATAGCAACTATCTTACAAATGTTGAATTTTTTTAACAAAGTAGTCATCTAATACAACATTTCGGTTACAATTCAAGGTATCTAAATAAACACTCATTTCTGTTAATTTCTAGGTTATAATCCTGTTTTAATGGAGAGTTCTACGCCACCACGATCTACTTTGCTGTACTTTTGTGTACACCGTAAAAATAATGAAATCAATTCAATTTCACGTCCTGCTCAGCCCAGTTTATGTAGTGATTATTGCTTATTTAGACATAATTTTGAGAATTTTTTTGTAAGTTTGTGAAATTAGACCAAAGTACACCTCTTAATTTTATAAGTATATTTAATATTGTGTTTTCTGTAGAAGGATTTAATACTTTTGGAAATTATTGTGAGTTCCACATTCAAACACTAGTCAATTATTTTCGTATGTATGTGTTTACGCCCAAAGACCAAAAAACGCTCATTGAACGAAAAAATTGCACACAACGTGTTGTTGTGGCCACTGTAAAACATCCACATCGCGAAATTCATGTTATGGCTCTTATGAAAACGCGCACGACGCTTTGTGGCATTCATCATAGAAAGACCATGTAGTGAAATTCGTGTCGTGGCTATGATGCAATATGACCACAACGCATTGTGGCAACGAGTAAAAATCATGACGCGTTCTGAGGAGTAGTTGAGGGAACCACACCACGAAGGACAGGTTGAATATAACAATACATTAAAAGATTAGTAGAGTAGTTGATTTATTTATTTTTTTCTGTTTTTGAGAGGGAATCTATATCAGCGCTGATAGTGTCTAATAAAAAAAAATATTCTTTTATGATAATATACTTGAGTAAGTATAAACACGCACTCATCGTAGTTTTGTTATGAGTACAGAAAAATATGAAATAAATCAGTCTCAATTTCTTAAAAAATAATTTGTCTTTCTTCAAAGCAGTATTATCATCTTAAATGATATGTCTTCTTAAAAATTGAAAAGTAGTTCTTACCATATACAGGGTGTTAATTAACTACTTGTATAAACCTTAAAGAGTGAATCTTTGACTAGTTTGAAGATAAAAAGTTCATATGAACATAGGTCTTGAACAGCTTGGTTTCTGAGGTAAGGGCGTAAAAAAAGTATTTAATTTAGTTAGTTAGTTAGTTAGATACTTCTTTAACATCATGTGCAATGTTACACTATCACATATCACTATTACCAAATTAGCGAAAACTGGATAAAAATAATGATTCACAAAATGTGCTGCATCTTTCCTCTGCAGCCGCAGTACACAGTAGATGATGGTCAATTTCAGCAATTTTTGTAAATGTTATTGCTTTTTGTATGTAAAATTGAATGAAGAATAGGTCTGCTTAGCCAAAAATGACATACAATTTGACACAAAAAAGTTATGGTTAATTAAATTCAGGAACGACACTGTATGTGGCGCACTCTTAACATTAAACAAAAAACTAGTTACTTCACAAAATTAATTAAAATAGATTTTTTGGACGCCCTGTATCTCAAGCAGTTGCGGACCCATATTCATATGAACTTTTATTTTAAAATTAGTCAAAGATTCGCCTTCTAAAGTTTGTACAAATACTTAATTAACACCCTGTATACCAAAAACTTTCAAAAGTACTAGGACCCATATTGCAAATCACTGTGTATCGTATCTAATATGGCTCTATACGCGTCATGGTATTTCTTTATTGCCACAACGCGTTGTGGTCGTACAATATGATAGCCACGACACGAATTTCGCTATATGGACTTTCTTTAATTACCATTTCACGATGTGGATTTTTTACAGTGACCACAACTGTTGTGAGCAGTTTTTTAGCCCAATGAGCGTTTTCATTACATTTTAGCTTTGAAAGTATGACGTCATAAATTAAAGTTTTTAAATATTCTTCAGGAATCTTTGAAACCTGTCGACGAGAATCTTTTCAAAATATATTCGATCTGGGTGCTGGGGAAGTTGAAGGATATCTACTTATTAATTAGTACACAAGTAAAGGTTTGATCAAAGTGTGATAGAAGTTTATGTTTACGGTTTGTGTCAACGGCTCAACGCATTACTTTTTATTTTTGAATTTGGCATGGACATGTTAAAAGTCGAGGATTTTTGACATATGTTTTATATATTTGAACGAATAATTTTCGTTGAGAAAAAACGACTGTGGATTGTTTGAAGTTGCTTAATTTATATTAAAATTTGTGATTTATTAAAAATTTCATAATCTTAGTAAAGCTGTATTTGAGTATCAAAATGTAGTGTTGAGAAGTTATGTTTAGGAAACTTGATGTCGAATTTGGTAGTTGCAAAGAAAGCTATTCAATTTTAAAACTCGTTTTTTCTTTCATTTTAAATTTTTCTAGGTCTAAAAGTTCGAATTTTTTTAATAACTGACTAAATCACTTTAAATCGATGTGAGAAGACGATCAGATATCTGTCTTTATCTTTTTCAAGTTTATAAGTGATACGTACGATGTTGACGTAACTATTTTCTTTTATGAATACAAGTGAATATAATTAATGTACACGCTTGTTAAAAGAGAATAAGAATACAAACACAAAGAAACAGTGTGTAAATTACCAGAACTTCAATAATTATTCTCAAAAAAGAACTTGAAATCAATTAAACCAGTATTAAAGACACCTTTTAAATGAATACGTAGGTACGTCGAAGGAATTAAAATTCAAAACAACTCTCGAGATCGTAAGCTAAAAGTAGAAAAAGTATAGCCCAGTAACCTGAACATTTCTATTAAAAGTCATACAGCATAAAGCCGGAAGCTTCGAGCTTCCAACACACGTACGGTGTTCGTAGCACGCTTGATGTCACGCGACTATTGCGGAGGAAGCAGAAAAGAAAAATAATGTTACGTAATTGCATCTAATTTCATTATCTCGTCGTTATTGTTTCGTTTTTTTATCAGCATGTTAAACAAAGCGCCAACGATTTTTACCAGAAAATTCCACAATTTGTATAAAAAGCTCACACGGAAAACCCTTATCGATTGAAATGTTAGCCTCGTGTCGCAACTGATATAGTTAGACACCCTACTTATTTTAACGGTTTATTAATGTGGCAATTTCCTATCAGATCCTCTTTATAATTTATAAGATACGTAATTCGTAGAAGTTTCATCTACAAACTACCAATAAAATCCATATATCATATTTCTTCCCAGCCTAATGATATTCGTATCTCAAATTTTGTTCACGTAATTAGCTTTGTGATATCCGCCAATATTTCAGAAAATACGCGAAAAATATGCACGCTAAACGTCAGGTACGAAAGAACACATTACCGTATTCTTGCACCTGTTTCTACATCTAATGAACATCTGTGAAGACAAAGAAACACAAGGTGGTTCCAAAGGGAATGAATTGAAATGGGGGAGAGAATAAGCCTGCTGCTGTCGGGCTGTCGGCACTGATGCGTAAGGAATCCACGCATGTAGCAAGGTCTAGGGTAGTGCAGAAGAGGACGGACGAAAAAGGCAATCAAACCAAAAACCGTCCCAAGTGATGATACCAAATAAAAGTTATCTTTGAAAAAGAATTCTTTCAACAGTTTTTTTTTATTATTTTCTATTTCGACATAAAAATATGGAAAAACATTAATAACAACATTGAATTTAAACAATCGCGAACTTATTCTTCTGCAATGGAAACGTAATTAATTCGAAATAAATCGAAAAAAGTAGCAATCATTTTCAATTATGTCTTTGCAATTTAGATATTGAATTCGAATAAAAGTGAATCGTTTATAGTGAAAAAAAAAGTGAAAATATTGAAATTGCAGGAAATACTTATTTAATTTAATTGCTAAAAAAAACAACGACAATAACATTTATTACGTAACGGATATTGAATTTTTCTGTTAATACATCTAAAATTTCCTTTATATACTTTTAAACAGTCGCAGGTGTCCCAAATACAGGAAAAATGCTTACCACTTCACTCGTATTATTTTAGCCACTATATTACTGTATACTGTTAATTATTCAATACATCTGTAACAGAATTTCGCATTTAAAAGGTGCCTGCAAAATTTAAAATAATGAAAATTAGTTCCTGTAATAATTTTATCGATTTGAAAGAACAATTAAAGAACATGGTTAGACAATCGATTACATAAATAAAACATTACGGAATTCTAGGTTTGGTTTTGTATACGGCCATGGGATTTTTGTTTTGATTATTTATTGGCGTTTTTCTTTCCATTCTACCAATATAATTTATTACCATAGAGTTAGTACCTACTACAATCAATTTTGGAGGTACCTGATACAAAATATAAGAGGTTCCCTCTTTTATAGGCAATTTTAAACTAGTACCTCAACTTTTCAAAACAAATCTGAACGCACCCTGAAAAATTTTATATTCATTTAAAAAATAGTTTGGCGAAGTAAGCAAAAGAAATTGAATCTTTAATAACAAAGATCAATTAGCCATTTTTTTGTTAATTTTCCAGAAGTGTCCTCAGATGCTAGCTTCAAAAATGGGAAATATTTTATTTAATATAAAGGTGCTCAAGAGCTTTAGAAATTCTTCTGTTACGTCTTTATCTGAAGAGTTAAAAGAAAATATTTTCGACATAATCCCCATAATTTCTGACGAAATATTATTTCAAATTATTTTTAATTTTACAGGTGGTTAGAAATACTAATACTTTGTTTGTTTCAAACAGAATGTATGAAATCTTTAATTTTATATTTATTCATATTATTCACTAAAAGTATACCACTTCATAAACAAAGTGATGTATAGTTATGAAGACCCTGTATAACTAAAATATTTTAAAATATTAAGAGAAGAATCCACAGCTCTGGGCCACACTGTATCAGTCTCTCAATAATAGTTAATTATCACGACTTTCTTACTTTTTACTTAATAAAAAAATTGTTTTAAACGACATCTAGTCTAAGAAAATTACGTGTTCAGAATATTACAAATAAGTACTGTAAGAAACTAAACTGAAACATGCTGACGGCACCACATTTATACAGACACTAATCGATTAACTTCAATCAGACAAAACAGAGGATAGCAATGCAACAACAAATTCAAATTAGAAAATATTCAAGAAATTTTTAGTAATTGCCAGGTCATAAATAATTCTAATCTACATACTTTAAACAGTTTTTGATCAAAGCTTATTCGAACTAAGAAAAAAAAAGAGTTTTTTTAGTTTTTACGTAGGTGGTGTATTGTTTAAGAAATTAGAAATATTGTAAAACTAAGAAGAATTAGATTGTTACACCATAAAAATTTGCACATCATTAATAATTCTGTCATAATTTGATTTTCATTTTCTCCTTGTCATTTATTAAAGATAGCTCGCCTATGTCTTGTTAAGGTGTTGCTTATGGCTACCAAACCCACCGTTAATGTTCCCTTATTTATTTATGTTCGTATATTTTTGTGATACAACGAACAAAATGGAAAATATTGGCATAATCTATTTTGTAAAACGATTAACAAATGCTATTATATGTTGTGTTCGTAATTGTGCCAGAAAAAAACGAATTAATGGTTATTATGAGTTAGCATTGATTGTTGTGTTGTTCAGACACTCCTACAACGGTATTGCAATAAGTTTTTTTTTGTTAGCTTTTAATCACTGTGTTATTAGAAAGTAATGCATTTGTTGTGTCATACTGTAACTTATTGGAGAATTTAAATTGGGATAAAAGCATTGTATGAAACTATTTTTAAAAATTCTGATCGTTCTAATAATCTAATTCAATAATTTTGGTTTCTTCATTAAGTTCTACCCATCCACCTTTTTTTCGTACCAATTTGGAAATACATTATGTTAAAGTCACGTTTATACACCGTTTATACGATGGGTAAATTTTTTGCAAACAGATAGCTCGAGTAACAGAGTATTCTGTTTCCAGTGTCGTCCGTTAAATACTGAAACTTATTTTGATCTTGGTTTCAAAATCTAAAATATAGTCCTGTCGTAGATTGTGTTTAGGTATTTGTGTCGTACGATAACAGAAAGTTAATGAAGTGCTTTGGTCAAAAAGTAGAAGGTTCTTGATAGATCTCTTTCTCTCTGTGGAACTTTATTAGTGCTCTGTAAAAAAGCAAAAAAGACTGAAGAACTTAATCGAAAAATTAAAACAACAGCAATAAACCGATGATGAAATGACTTTTGAATGTGAATGGATCACCCTCAGTGGGGTCACCTACTGAAACAATGTTAATATAAGCAGAATTGTGTAACATGTTAATTTCTACAATTTTTGAGACCTTTATCACAAATATTTAATTATTCAAACTGTCTCAAAAAGTGCGAACAATGCCACATCCACTTTTTCTTTTACTAGAAGAATCGATATCATTCTTCAAAATGTTTGGCTCTTTTTGTAATATTAATTATTTTGAAATACTGCGTCTCAATACTACCGAGATCGATCGTTGTCATTTCTGAACAGACTTTTTAATTACACCCAGAATTTGCTCCTAGCAACATTCTTAATACTTGGTGTCTTCTTCCTGGTGCTCTTTGAATGGCCAAAATATAACAAAGTGTCAATAGAATTACATGTTCCGCTTTTCACATCCTAGAATAACACTAGCCGTATAAAGGAAAAAAAGTTATGTAAAACGTATTTGTGTTGTAATATATTATAAAAATGTAATGCTAAATCACTAAATAGCTATTTATGTAGCTAGTGACGAAATGCATGTCTAGCATATCACATTATTATTGAAATGGCAATTGCCAACTTTCGTCGCTATCGTTCATACTCTTTAATCACACATCATGTGAAAGAATACTTATTTTAATTTAGAATGTGGTTTGGTGTAGTACAAGTCGATTATCCGAATTTCTTGATTGTTTATTTCATGTTTTACGATTTGTAAAGTCTTCGACGTGATGAAGGCTCTTACAGTAGTGAGCGAACCTTGGCAACTACGATTGCCATGTTTTTGTTTCAATAAGATTATTTCTAATAAAAATAATATTTGAATTGAACATATATGAAATACGTCAAACTTTGATAATTCAAACCTGCGGTAACTCGAATCAAATTTGTTGACCATAGCGCCAAGAGTGAATTTTGCACGTAATTTGTCTTGGTAACTCGAACTTCGTTTACTCAAACTTCTTGATAACTCGATCAATTTAGTGCGTCCCACGCTTTTATAAGTCAAACTTTCCTGGAAAATATTTTATTACTTTGATGAACTCGTTGCTGATTGTAAGGGAGACAAAACTTTGGTCTGATCAACAGAAGCAGTCGTTGTAGGTGTTTTTGTATCGTTGCTCTGCATTGAATAAATTATTTAGTTAATTAAATAAAACATTTTCATATAATTTTTTGCCATGTCGGCTAATAAACGGGTGTAAAAATATTATTACTTCACAACAAATTCTAGTTAATTAAGGAAGTGGAGAGTGGTATAAAGAAAAAGGACGTTACCATTAAATATGGTATACCGAGAAGACGGTATCAACAATTTTGAAAAATAAAAGGAAGGTTATTGACGCAGTAAAAAGTGGTAACGTTCGCGCAAATCGTAAACGGTTGAAAAAAGGGAACTTTGAAAATGTGGATGATGCTGTTTTGCAATGGTTTAAAGCAAAGAGAAACCAAAATGTACCAGTATTAGGACCATTAATCAAAGAAAAAGCTTTAGAATTTGCGGGTAGTTTAGGGGAAAATAACTTTTAAGGCCAGCACAGGGTAGCTCGACAATTGGAAGCGTCGGTAAGATCCGAGAAATCCCATTGTCATATGTATGCTTTATTTATTTCTTTTATTAAGAACATGATATTGTCCAGAAAAAATCATGTGGTGAAAGTACGAGATGCAGACTGTCAGAAATGGAAAAGAGATGTCTTGCTCCATGGGAATGGAACTCTAAACTGCAGCGTCTATTTTAACAAACGGGAAAACACTAAAAAACTATACTCGGACACGTGTTTCAATAGCTAAGCTGTCATCATCAGCGAACCGATACTAAAAATAAAAACAAAATGAAGCTTATATATACTATCTGCGTGTCCCGCATCGTTACGCTTCATTGATTGTTATATAAGCTTGAATAATTCCGAAAATCCTAATGGATCGTGATCATCATAATTCATAAGCAAACTTAGCACTTAGTTGATGTCAAATATCATCGCTCAGATACGTCTAGTGTTGCCACGCATATGCTTGAAAATGGCCATAGAGTAGGCGACATTGAATTAATCAAGAGGGTAGAAAATAAAAACGAACTTGGTTCTTGTGAAAATTTGGAAATTTTTAAAAACAGAAGTTTGCTTATGAATTATGATGATCACGGTCTATTAGGATTTTTGGAATTATTCAAGCTTACATAAGAATCAATGAAGTGTAACGATGCGTGACACGCAGGTAGTACATACCGGGTGTAACAGGATCATGGTACACCTCCCGGTTCTCTCTTAGTTTTAAAGATAATTGATTGAAATTTGGATATCCCCTCAATTAAAGGAAAGGAACACCAACTGCAGCGTCTATTTAACCAAGAAGCTGTTGAAACACGTGTCCGAGTAAAGTTTTTGGTGCAGTTTTTGGTGTTTTTCTGTTGGTTGGGATATCCCATATACACAATAAATGACACTTTTGACTATAACAAATTTTTTTTTCACTTTTGCCGGAAGTGACACCAATTTTAGATTTTAAATGGAACACTATATATTATTGCATTTTAAAATCTGCATAGTTTTCTGAATCCAATGATACCACATAAGTGACATTTCAAACGTCAAAATTTTTTCTAATTTAATTTTTAATTTTCCATTTAAGTGTGCCATGACATCCTATGCTAAAAAAATTGAAATCCCGTCAAAAATACTAAATTATGGGATTTATGAGCAAGTTAAGCTCATCAAAATTGTTTTTAGGGTAAAACTCAATTTTTCCAAATGGAACCATATTGGTACCGTGGTAGGCATTTATTATACTATTAATAAGGATTTTTTCATATCTTGCTTTAAAATGTGCGATAAATACAAATAAAATTACAGCTAAAAGAAATTAAAAAAATACAATTCTGTTCTAATTTAATGTTAAGAAGCTACTAAGGTGGCTTTTAAATACAAAAAATGAACATACCCTATCTACAACAATTGTTCAAACCATTCAAACGTCAATGCTCTTATGAACCCCCATAGTTGTTTCTCGCAGAACGTTCGCCAATTGTTGGGCTGTTATGCTATTAATTGCGCGTCTTACTCGTAGCTCCAGAAAGAATTTTGACGTTTGAACCGTCACTTATGTGGTATAATTGGATTCAGAAAATTGTGTAGATTTTAAAACTGCAATAATATACATTTAAAAACATAAGTTGGTGTCACTTCCAACGAAACCGGAAACCGGTTGTAAGCCAGTTTCTATAACCCTGCCAACAAATTACCCTAAAGTGCCGTCAGAGGAGACAATTTTTATTCAAAGTGTTAAAATTGAGCAAAAACGTTCAACAATTGCATTTATGGAAATGTACCCTCGCCGATTTTTTATATGTTGGTCATCGTAAGCCAGTTTTTATAACCCTGCCAACAAATTACCAATTTTTATTCTAAGTGTAAAAATTGAGCAAAAACATTAAACATTCGCAGTTATGGAATTGTATTCTCGCAAAATTTTTGTATGTTGGTCAATGTAAGCCAGTTTTTATAACCCTACCAACAAGTTTTCTTAAAGTGCCGTCATGGGGTAGTAATTTTTATTCTAAGTGTACAAATTGAGCAAAAACATTAAACATTCGCAATTATGGGATTGTACCCCCGCAAATTTTTTGTATATGTTGCTGATTGTAAGCCAGTTTTTATAACCCTGTCTGCAAATAACCCTAAAGTGCCGTCAAGGGGTGGTGATTTTTATTCCAAGTGTAAAAATTGAGCAAATTCATTAAACATTTGCAGTTTTGGGAGTGTACCCCTGTAAATTTTTTATATGTTGCATTTGATTTCAAATCCAAATGTAACTTTACGCCGGTGGTTCAAAGGGGGCGGGGTTTGCAACGCGCTGGATAAATCCTGATTTCCGTAAGGTGCCGTTCTTGGGAATTGGATTCCAGATCTGATCGAGCCTCAGAGTTCTTCATTTCTGTTGAAGTTTTCTCTAACCAATCTGTCGTGATAATCGTACCTATCGATCTTTTGGTGGTTTCTATTTATACTTTGCCACAAGAACAATTTATGCGGTAAACTCTAGCTGTTAAAAAGATTTTCTCTTACGTCCTTTATTGATCTGCTGAATCTTCTTGGTCGGTTAGAAGATAGTTTAGACTTTGGATATGTTTGGTGGATATGCTGCGGTGGTAGTGAGTCTAGGTGTTGAAGAAATTGGTTAATCTTCTCGATGGCGTGTTTCCAAACGACAAATGTATCATCTACGTACCTTAACCATCGCTGACTTGTACTCCGCGGTCTCGGTGGCTTTCTTTTCAATTTTTTTTTGTTGCCAAGATATTGCGATTACGCCATCTTTATTTAGCAATATTTTTATTGGTTTCTTAAGAGCTATTAAATGCGAATTGCATGAAATATTTAAAAAATACTAATATCTACTTACTGAATAGAAAGAGTGAAGTCACTTTTACTCAAAATTACTTTATTGGTTCCATTTTTAAAGCCAGACAACCGAGGTTGACATTTTTGAAAATAATTTGTAGAAATTTATAGTTAGTCATTTACCGGCTATGAATTTATCATTGCGGAAAAAGCTAAGCGCATCTTTAACGCAACATATCGAATTCCTGACAACCGAATAAATCAGTATTGAGGCTCATCAGTGTACGGTAGCTCGAACACAAGCCTACAAAAATCACTGGAAATAGCTGACATTTTTTCTTTATTTTGAATGTTACAAATAATTCCATCTTAGGATTTTTGGGCTTTAAGAATTTACCTACATGAATTTTAATATGTTTTGGCCATGGTTTATGTATATAATCATACATTTCCATAAATTGAAAATTGTCTACTACGCATGGCACCATTTGATACTTGTATAATGTCGCATTTTCAAGTGCTGGACTTGTGTCTTTATGAAAACTTCTTTCATTAAAGCACATATATTAAATCTTTAATGAATCAATTAAAGTATAGGGATAGAAAAGAAATAGGAAACAAAAGTTGTAAATTACATTTTCTACAACTTTTCCTTGTTCTTCTTTACTAAAATATGTCGGAACATGCAAGTGACGAAACAGTTTTCTAGATTACTTATATTTTTATGAACCATTAAATTTTAAAAAGTATTACTTAGTTTTTTTTTCAAATTTTGTATTGTTTTATTTTAACAATTATTTCTTCAATATGTAATTACGTTCTTTTTTTTGCAAGCGATCGATTCAATAATTGATTTGCTTCTAATTAGTCGTAATAAGTAAATGAAAAACAAAAATTCTTATCGTCCAGCATAGTTTCAAATATTGCTCATTCATACTTCTAAGTTCTAATCACCAATCGTATTATGGTCTTTCAATTTTGCATAGAATATACAATATGCTGTGAGCGAAAACAACGGACCCTGACGCTTGACGTAAAAAAATGATCCCCTATAGTAGGAAGGTCAACGAACCGATAATTGAATTTTTTCAAAAGGGAGATCGCTGTTAATGTACCGAGTGCACTGGGTTAAATATGAACCAATTAACATAACAATTTATATTTGGAAATTATTTAAATTTCAATAAAATCTAAAATTTCAATAATGAAAAGGAGGGTGCACGTGTATGTACTCTTCGGTATTGTGATTTGAAGCCCTTACGTTGTGTAAAATTGTGAAATTTACACAGGAAGCTCCATGCCCTTGCTAATTTTTTTAAAGAGACTTTAAATTACTTTACTACGAACTCCAAACAATTTTAGATTCCTCAAATTTAAGGTAAATAGACAAATGCGCATTAGTATTACTGAAATAACAAAAATGAACACTGCCACATTTTGTATTTTTAATTACTTTTGAGAGTGTATCCAATATTCATAATGCTTCCATAGATTTAATTTGCCTAAGGGTTCGGGCAGTCTTTCAGGTCTTTGAAAAAATAATTATCATACGCATTATTCTCTCACACGAATTTGCTTTCTCATTGTAAAACTGGAATATAATCTACCCCTATATTTAATTATTTATAAATGCAGAATTTTAAGAACTCTCCCTTTGTGCTGAACGTAGGCTACGTAGTACTTATTCCAATAAATTATAATTTGTACCCTTCATTTTAATGTGGACTTTGTGCACTCATATTTCAGAATGTTCGATTCGATTCAAAACGGGGTACTTTCACAATGAATTGTCATATTCAGGAACCTCGTAAATATCGTCTTATTGTTTTATTGCCTAAGTTTAAGATTTAATTAATCCAACCGACCCGGGTATAACTTTTCTATTTTAGAAAGAAAAATAGTGGTAAATGCGATTTTCTCTTTTATGCACTTATTATTCCATCCCCCATCGCATTTGAATGTTGTCTTTAGAGTCTAAGCACATAAGCATATTCCACGACAGGGCTTAAGGGGTAAGTTTTGACTGCATAACGAATTCCCAAAATGCAATACCACCGTTAACAAACAGTTCATTTAAATTGCAAGCAGCCGCGATAATATTATTCTAAAACGCCGCCGTCAAAAGAATTAGCATTAAACAGGCCGCTTTTTTAACGCAAGCGCATTTCTAAAGTTATTAAAAAAAACTTTGTTCAATTTGTGCGTTAAAAAAAAATATTGTTTTAAAGAATTTGAAATAAGTTTCTTGAATCACATTATATAAACAAGATTGTTTTTCTTCGACTATGGATAAAATTACGATTTGTGTTACTTATTTTGTGAACCAATTGTTTCTTTTTAAATACAAATTAGGTTTATCATAAATTTTTCAATTAAAACTTGAACAACCCTAAAAGAAAGAGAAAACGATTAAATCGCGTTTACCTTATACGGGTTCCGAAAAATTATTTAGTCATGTTTAGGATGTTTGTAATGTAACGTGTATTTTTTTTCTTAATATTGTGTGCATATGTAAGAGGATTTTACCTTCTTTAAAACGGTCGTTCTGTAAACAAGTTTTAACTTCATTCACACGCTTCGAACTAAGTTGAGTTTTTTTGCTGAAATCTATTCAAATTTAATAAGCTTTTTGACTTACCTTGTAGGAATTGTTTGGAATAAATCTTCCACTTCTTCAACCCTCCTCCTCCCCTCAAAAAATGAATCACATGAATAAAAATATTTATTATAAAAATATAAGAAACCGTTCATAAATACGGTTGGGGGATGGAGTTCTAAAAAAACTTGATGATTGCAATCCATAATGGTTATTTAATTTTTTTTGTATTGTTTTTTTTAATTTAATATTTTTTACTTCAGAACAATTCTCTATAAGCTCCTCTAAACGGATATCGATGGTATTTATATTCATCTACTTACTTGCTCGTCTAAAACCACAATTTTTGTCTAAATTCGATATGGTTTTCTTAAAATTTACAGGGTGTAACTGTAGTAAAAGTAATCATTTAGAGCATTTTCATTATAACATAAACGAGTATTCAAATAAAAAACTTGGATGGGACCGCCATGGAATTTCTTGTTTTAATTCTTTTTACAGTGTGCGCAAAATAATACAGCGTGGCGGCGTGTATGGCTGCATTAGTACGTGATAACATAAAATGCACAGAAATGAATGTTTTGATTTCGTTTTGCAGTTGAGAAGCTTATTTCCAAGTAAATATGATTCACGCGAATTGGAAAAGGGTTTGAGTATGTATTGTCGATCGTCATAGTTTGTGTATAAACTGTACTTTTACTTTAATTTTACAAAAAAATGCCTGGTTCTAGTTATACGTTGTGAAAATACAAGCTTAAAATTGATTTACTTTGGGACACAGAACGAAAACTACAAAAGCTCACATTATTAAATTCTTAATGTTCGCTTGTTACTGTTACGAATCAACTGCCACAATGTTCAAGTCTGTGTTGACTCAAACCAGCAGCATACATAAATTTTACTTCTGCCGTTCATTGATAATAATATCATGTGCAATTCTGTTTTGAAGTTCTGGGAGATACTATCCAGTGTGCCATAGATGGTGTTTTCTATATTGACTAATAATTTTAACGTCATAACTTCGTCAGTAAACAATGTTTTTGATACCAAATTATCATTTATTGTATTCAAACAACACTGACAGATTTTCACAAAAATCCTGGTATGAATCGATTTTAACACCATTACAAAAATATGATTCACCATATACACTTGCTGTTCTGACTCGGTTGATTAAAAAATTGGAAAATTTTAAACGAAAATAACAAAGCAAAATTAGTAAAGAACTACTTTGTTAAAAAAAAATAACAAATGCCAAAGAAAATTCCATGGACTATACAGCCCATTTTTTTTTATTTGAACATTCATTAGTCTATTTCTTGTACTTTGTAGAAAATGGATGGATCTAATGTTTCTTATACTTTTCAAGAAAATCCAATGCCATATTGCTACTAAACCCACCCTCAAAAAATAAAAAAAATTGAACAGCACAGTTTGTTTCACATACGTCTCTGTTTTAAATCGGTTTATATCACTTTCAAAGCTTTCTTAAATCTGTAAACGACTAAATACCCGTTTGTGTCTGATTTTTGAAATTTTTTTCTTTTTTTAGAAGTCGAGTCTTCGTAAATTTATATAACTTCAATTTCAAGTAAAAGAGAATTAATTTTCTCTCAATACAAAACAAAACTAGTTGAATGTGTCATCGCCTACTATGATTCTCATTTAAAACAACAAAATTTTTATTATAAGTGAAAATGTTGTAGGTATAAATCTTCTTCAAAACCAGCAAAGAGAACTACCATAGTAACTCCTTAATAACGTTTTTGTGTAATTCAAAGGGATGGAAAATTCTTATTCAAATGAGTATAACGTATAAAATGGGGACACTTTGTACTTTTATTCATATATTATGTTTGAGATTCTCCAGAACAAAAAACGTCCGTAAATATAATCTAAAAATTAATTAGAACAATACTAATTTATAAATAGTTATTCAAATTGAAACGATTTGATTTAAGTAACGAATTTTTCTTGTTTGAAAGAAGTGCAGTACTACAATCTATTGCTATGTAATTAACATATGCTAGTCGACCGCAAATAAACTATTTGCAACATATTATAAAATAAAATCAATATTGTACTGCGCGTGCGCGAAATAGAATTTTCTCTATTGTATCTCTATGAAGTAGATTCTGAGAGACAATTACACAAAACTCACTTTCGTATTGAAGATATACATTTTCAGAGAGAATACCTTTTTATTACTACCTACTTCTGTAGTGGTCTTATAAGACTTTTGGTATAGTTTAATGAACAGGCAGTACTGTCTAAGCTTTACTTATTTTATCTGTTCTAATTTATTATGTGACATTACACTATCACATATTAGCGATAGCAGTTGTTTACGTGTATCTGTTGGAGGAAACAAAAAACTTGCTTATGTAACTACCTAAAATGTTCAAAACTTGCAGCAAAATACAAATTTAATAAACGAAATACACTTACAACTACGTCACCAAAGAAGTAAAACTGATCAATAGAAAATATTACCTAAAAAAATTGGTCTAGGAGAAGCAAGCACTTTAGGTACATAGCTGAACCTCTCCTTGTGATTTTCCGCATTATCAATTAAGTTTATATTACTTTTTCCTTTTTTCCGTATTTTGAACTTACAACATTGTAAAATAAAGTCGTTAATGATAATCAAGACGCTGCTTATGTAAAGTCTGTATACTATTGGCGCGGAGTAATAAATCATAATTGCTTGAAATAATTCTTTATTTTCTTGTGAAAGCGGTACTTCTACGGTTAAATAAAAACCAACAAATTCTAATCAAAATACGATCATTGTGCCGCTCTTGCAGCATATAGACCCATCTAGGGTCTGAGAACAATAGTTTAATCTGTGTAAACACGTTGCCATCAGTCCAGGTACTGACGAAACGAGAATCATAGCCGTAGATGTGGGTATTATACCAAGATACAAAAATAATAGTATATAATACGTAAGAAGTAAAATTTGTAATGTGATTTACTATACAAATAAAATAAATAACATATACAAGGTAGATTTTACTATTATAATATATTTACCTACTAAAAATATGATTTTCCAAACGTATCAGGTACCTACGCCACTGCAATACGGGAGGTTCGATAATTCTGACAGGTTTATTACTCCGCGCCAATAGTATACTGAGTATAGCAACCTAAATTGTTCAAGATGTGCAGCAAAGTTAAGATCAACTGGCCAATCAGGGCAGATGTACAAATACACCTTCGATAAACGAAATGCACTTACAACAAATAAGTAAAAACTAATCAATAGAAAATACTACTTAAAAAAATGGACCTAGAAGAAACACACATTTTAGGGTGCGAAACGTCGCATCCTGACGTCCTAATGTGTTCCTGGCAAAATTTTACTTATTATGTATGAGATTACCTACAAATAACGTGTGGTTAACTGAAAGAAACCGAATATCTTTGAGAAATTACACTAGTACATTCATATGGTATTCGTTAACATTATAATTGAGGGGAATCGTAAGTAATCGCTTTATAGTTTAGGATATACTCAAAAATATTTTCAGTTGTTTCTACCGATTTTGCATCAAAAATCTGATCTGAAATCAGTCTGCAAAAAGTTGTGATAAACTTTTAATTTAATAATATTTTTTGTTAGTAGATGCAAAACAACGAGTTCCTGGCATTTGTGGTACAAATTCACAATTGTAACTTTACTTCAACTGGCATCAATGCTTCAATAATTCACTCTGAATTAATGCACGATTCCGTGTAGTGAATTCAAACGATAGGTCGTAAGTGAAGTCACGCGAGGGTGGAATCTTAGCTCAATCCGAACAATGTTGCAGGAATAGAGATCGAGAAATCCTAAGTTATTATAGCATACTTCTAATTTTGAGTATTAGGTACTCATTTTGCAAATTTGCTACATATTTTAATCAAATCGAAAATTATATTATAGTATCATACAATTCATAACACCCATCTACAAGTTCTACAAATTTTTTATTATGCAATTAGTTTATGTAAATTTTACGTCTTGTTGCATATTCTCATAATAACATAATAAAAATCAAAAGATACACCTTAATCGATAGCTTCAACGGTTTGTAGGGTGTGATATGGGTGTGCAAATGGGTTGCATATATAGTGATAAATTACAAATTGTAATTCATTTACCAATTATTATGCATACAATTAATCGAAAATTTAAATTGCAATCTTAGTTATACATATTCTTTAATGTACTTCTTGTTGTCATTTATCCTACACAGTGGATTGGTAATTTTGCTCATTATTTATGTATTACTTCATTTTTTGTTAAGAATTAGGTATATTCGAAAACAAATGTTTCTTTCTTGTTGGTGTAGAAATTTTGTTCCAGCAGGATCGGTAATAAATAAACAAATCAACCCAATTACGGGAATTTTTAAAAGTTATTACTTTAAACCCTGGTGGGCATTCTCTAATGTAATTTAAACCACTGAGCGTTGTTTAAGTTATTAGAACTTTCTTGTCCAGATTTTTATTTTAGGAGTGTACAGGGTGTCCTGTTTTCGACACTTTTGCAGGGTATCTCCGTTATTATTGCAGTTCGAGTTTTGGGTTTTCGCGAACCTGTGTCACTTTTGTAAAACAAACGATAGCGCAGACAGATTTATTATGGCCTCTTCGTTTTTGAAATACAGAGTGAAATTGAAAAGTGTGCATTTTCAGACACACTCTGTAATTCAGGTATCTGATAAGTTATCGACTAGGTAAAAACGGAATCTACACATTTTTTTTATGCAGAATCCAGTGACGTGCTTAGTTTTTATGCCTAGGTGTCCCAATTTTTGAGATTTTGGTTGGTTTGGTTTTATAGTAAAAAATTGTTTGGTTAGTTAAAAAGGTTGGGAAGGTTTGGAGGGGAGGTAGGGGTTAAACGCGGGTGAAAAGTTACCAAAGTTAGTGATTTTTAAATGTAAGATTCCGTTTTTACCTAGTCGATAACTAAACACAAAACAAAAGAGAGTGTAAAAAAAAACACACTACCTTAACATAATTATTAAAAAAAAAAAAGAAAAAGATTAAATATCTCTCTCCCCTCTTTTTTTTTTTTAAAAAAATATAACAGTTTCGCGAAAACCCCAAAACTCGAACTCCAATAATAACAAAAATACCCTGCAAAAGTGTCGAAAACCGGACACCCTGTACATAGTGTCGGGTTGAAATAAGCCATATTTAAGTAAGTAGCATTTTTAATTATATTAATACATTCTTCGAAAAAAATATGTAGTGTATCGAAATTTCAAAAAATGTTTCTAGTTTAAGTAGATATATTATATTGTTGTTACTCATGTTGTGGGTATTTTAATTTCAAAAGTTTCTTTATATCGAAAAACATAGTTTGAGTACATATGCATAATCGAAAAGTAAATACATATATCAAATTTTCAACAAGGTTTAGAAATGTGCAGCTGTCATCAACTTGCCAATCAGACAGCGGCATCACCACATCTTTTTTATTAAATTGTTTTTTTTGCTTTAATATTGAATAAGTTTGGTGAAACGGTGTCGAAACAAGTTTATACCGAAGAAAGAAAACATAAAACAATTACTTAATCAATGTTGGCAAATCTCAAAGTGAAAGGCAGGCTTCTGTGATACGTACAGGCGTTCATGCCGTGTGTAATTTGGAAGATAGGGTAGAAATAGTCGCCATTGGTTGCCGCGAACTTGCACGAACTCTAAGGGTGTTTAGTGCGATCGATGCGTTCCTGCTCTTTACTATTCGCCGCCGAGCGATTACCCATCCTCCTGTTATCATATCACACTTCGAAGTTTTCCCCAAAGAAATACGATTTTCAATTGTCCCGTTCTAATTTTATTTTTTCTCTTTCACTTCATTATTTTTATCGTTTCTTTAACTTCTACAATATACGACTACGACTGAGAAGGGATGCATCCATGATAACTCACCGTTAAGGAACAAACAGAACAGACATAAACACAACCGTTGTGTAAATTTAATGAATGCACAGCTGTGTACACTCTCGAAAAGGCGAAACCTCAGCTAAAGCGAATATTGTTCTGGTATTGTCAATAGAGAAAATGAAATTCGATACAAACTTGAAACTAGACTAAAAGACATAACAGTAAAATTTCTAAATCCGCCCAATAAAATGGAAGTAAAATAAGATGACAGGTTAACAATGTAATATCCGTTCAAAGTGAACAAAGTAACATATTTGATCCGAGAACATGTTTTTTACTTGCAACGCGCGTTTTAATTAAATTTGCATTTCAGAGAGAGCTTAAAGACTTTGGTTACGCATCTGTGCTTTTTATCTGCGAATCTGCATGAGACTGAGCTGGGGACTCATAAATAAGCAGACCCGCACTTACTGCCCTCCCGTATGTGCTATTTCATATTTTAAATTACGATTTTATCACGGAAGCCATCATCGACTTAACTATTTATGACATAAATTATTAAACTTTTGTCATTACGTTACTTAGTACTAATTTAGTTTAGTTGTACTTAGTGTCGGTCATATTTTATGCAATTTAGGCCTACCAGATGTATCCACTTCAATTATTTTTAAAAGTCTCCACACAGTTTTTGATTGATTACCTCTAACGTTTTCAAGGGAAATTTTAAAAGAACGAAAAAATAATAAATAATGCACTTTGTGTGTTTTTATGAGGAATAATAAGAAAATAATTATAAATCGATATCTCTTGAATATGTTCTTTTCTATACTATATTCTTTTCTTTTTGTAGGTGTTGCTCGAGGTTATTAGTTTTTCATTCTCATTGTAAACATTTTTTGTGTCTACAGATAAGATATTTGCTCCTACAAGTCACTTTTAAGTATCGATTTTTAATTAATCTTTTATTCAGTTGCTTAAATAGTTCCTAGAAAGTCAGCCGTTACATCCAATTCCAATAATACCATCTTTGCAAGGTTTTTTACCGTTGCTTCTTCAAATTTATCAAATACTGTAGGGTACCTAGAATGATCAGGTGCAGTATTCAAACTGTGGTGAAATCCTTTTGCGAGCGTAGTAGTTATTAAGGAAATATAGTATAGTATAGTTGGGTGGATGGTTAAAGGAATATGAGCTGCACGTTTAGACAACCAGCATTTAGTCGAAAACATCAGATTCCGGGGCAGCGGGGTAGAATCTAATTTTACTTGGCGCAATATTAGCCCGAGGTTGCAATTGATAGAGGATCCGTTAAAGTATGGTATATATGGAAGAACCAGAAAGTTAGAGATGTGTGATAGGGACACTTTGCCTGAGGGGGTACATTCGAGAATTTTAGATATCCATGTAGTCCGGTTTGTCTCTTTTATTGGTGATTGTTTTATGGTAAAGCATAATAGTGTTCGTTGTTTGGATTATGTACGAATATCTCAAATTCAAATGCAAGAAGCTCGGTCAAAATGATCACGTATAGCACAGGCTTGGGTGAAAATCCACATCCTAACACTAGAGTAGAGCTAACCGCAGAAATGCCAAAATCACCTCATAGAAGAGTTACCAAGGCATATTTTTTTTTATTTCGACAGATGAAGTGACAGTACTCATCGTTTCTTCAAGAAATATTTTTCAAAATATTTTAAAGAAACTAAAAATGCTTTTTTTTAAATATCGTTTCTCAGGGCTTTCAAAGTTTTGAAGTTCAATGATGATATGTGTACTTCTTCCTACGCACAGCCATTTTATGAATTCTATTGAAGAAATTTTTGCTCAATGGTAACACATTATCAAGAAAGTCAATGAATGAAATGAGTTACATGATATCATCGTCTATGTATCGTGTGAAGGTTTCAAACATGAACAGTCTAAGAAATATTGTATAGCAGTTGTGAATTGTTTAGAAAGTTTAGAAAAATATAGGTGTATTCCACCTTTAGTATTGAAGTCAATATACATTACAGGGTCCTACAATAGTACGTCCGTCTTTGATAACTCGGATCGTATGCTAGGTAGCTATTTAAAATTTTAGGGTTGTAAAATACTAGAAAACCGGCATCTTTTAAATTTTTTTACATGTATACAGGGTGTTGCAAAAAAGGATGGCGTAATTTAACTTGATTTTGTTAAATGGAACACTCTGTATATTTTTACATTATTTAATAGACCTGATTGTCTTCTATTCATATCCAGAATATCAAGGTGGCCTGTTTGCCTTCTTTAGAATTGCACCTGTTTATGTCAAAAAAAAAATGTAATTACATAATAACTACGCCCGAATGCTTTGAAATTTAGCAATAAGACTTTTGTGTAAATTGAAGGTAGTTGGGAGATGTTATCATTAAATTGTTTTTATCCATAGATATACAGAGTGTTCAAGTATCAAAGCTTCAACTTTATCAACTGTGAAATTACTTTTCACAATTTTTTTAAATGCAATACCTTGTATATGTTTACTGTATGTGATGAAGAATTTAATTTTTTGTCGATCCATATTTAAGTTTTCTATACCTATCTCTATCAGTTTTTAAAGTAATCGAGAATATTCAAAATTGTAACGTGTTCTTCTCTTGAAAGGAAGGGGTTCCTGTTAATAACATTTATTGAAACGAGAAATGATAAAACACTAACAAACAAGACTGATACAAAACTGGGCAAATGTATTTAAAAATTAAAACTAAACTCAAGGTAATAATAAACAATCACAATTACAGAGTTTAAGAACGCAAATAAAAACCTAAGGCACTAAATGTTCAAAATGTCTCCTTTTTTCTTGTAAACAAACATTGACTCTGCTTATGAACGCTGTCTGAACTCGCCTTAATTCTTTAGATGTTATGCTTCTAAAAGCGTTAATTATTCTTTGTTTCATGTCTTCTACCGTTGTTGGTGCTTCAGCATAAACAATTTCCTTTACACGTCCCCATAAGTAAAAATCCAAATGTGTCAGGTCCGGAAATCTAGGTGAACATGTAACAGGACCATTTCTTCCCAACCATCTCTAGGGGTAGGTGTTATTGAGAGAATCTCGTACAACAATAGAATTGTGTAGAAGTGCTCCGTCGTGATGCAGCCACATTCCTTCTTGGATTTCAGGAGAAATGTTTGCCAATAATCGTAGGAGTTCTTTTTGTAAAAACCCCAAGTACATTACTCCATTTAAATTATTTGCAAAAAAATAAGGTCCTACAACATACTCGCCCAGAATGCCTCCCCAAACATTAACAGTCCAACGGTTTTGGTGATTTACTTGTCAAAAAATTTTTGGATTGACATCTGAATAATGGAAATTATGTTTATTTACCAATCCATTGTTGTGGAAAGTGGCCTCATCAGAGAATAAACACTTACATTTGTGTTTGCACTTACATCTCCTCGACTTCTGTTTGGATTTTCAGTAACTGCCAATAGAACGTTTAATTCATTTCCTCATTTGTTGCTCTTTGAATTTTGTATAACCGACATTTCCTGTTTCAATAAAACTCTCTTTTCTGAATGTCTTCTTTCCTGATCTTTGACTATAAATTCTACTAGCTAAAAAACAATTCCTTTCTGCTTCGCTTAGTATAAGAACCATATCGTTCAATTCGTGTTTTGGCTAATTCATTTTAAGAAGTACGTACGCTTTTGAATGCACTTTTGATAATCTAATAATTAACGTGGTTAGTGCCATTTGTTTTAGATCTCACGACCCGGTAACTCGATTATCAATAAGATAATCACAACAATTACATTATTGAAAATGTTACAATTTTGAATATCCTCGATTATTGTCAAAACGAATAGAGGTAGGTATAGAAAACCTAAATATGGATCAACAAAGAATTGAATTCTGCATCACATCAAATATAAATATACAAGGTGTTCAATTTAAAAAATTCTGAAAAGTAATTTCAAAGTTGACAAAGTTGAAGCTTTGATACTTGGACACCCTGTATATCTATAGATAAAAACAATTTAGTGATAACATCTCCCAACTTCTTTCAATTTACACTAAAAGTTTTATTGTTAAATTTCAAAGCGTTCGGGAGTAGTGAATTTTATTTGAAGTATGTATGTAATTACATTTTTTTTTGACAAAAACAGTTGTAACTCTAAAGAAGACAAACAGGCCACCTTGATATTTAGGATATAAATAGAAGACAATCAGGTCTATTAAATAATGTAAAAATATATAGAGTGTTCTATTCAACAAAATTTAGTTTTACTACGCCACCCTTTTTTGCATCATTCTGTATATACGTAAATAATTTTAAAAGATGCCGGATTTTTAGTATCTTACAACCCCAAAATTTTAAATGGCTATCTAGCATACGATCCGTGTTATCAAACGCAGACTTACTGTTGCAGGACCCTGTATATTAAACAATTACAGACATTACAAACTACATCCAGAATTATGGAAATGAAATTAGGTTGCTATTAAAAATTTTAATATGTTTAAATTTTCTTACTAAAGGTTATATCTTCTGCGTTTTATCTTATAAATGGCATATATCAGTTTTTCCCACTCAAATATTTCTATTTTTTAATGTTAATAAAAAAAGAGATAATTAGAGTGAAATATATAAAAAAACAAAAAAAAGAAAAAAAATTTAAAAAAAAAAAAAAAAAATAAGAAAAAAAAAAAGAAAAAAAAAAAAAGATTTAGAAAGGGAAAAGTAATAAATAAAGTTTGTTAATAGAAAAAAAAAAAAAAAAAAATAAAAAAAAATTATAAAAAGTGAAAAAAAAAAAAAAAAAAAAAAAAAATTTAAAAAAAAAAAATAAAAAAAATAAAAAAAAAAAAAATATATATGTGTTTTTAAAAATAATTTTTTTTAAAAAAAAAAAATTTTTCAAATTGTAAAAATCTAGGCATACTTTACACGAAAGTGTTTTTTAGACGATTTGTCATCTATGGTATGTTTTATTCGTCACGCATGCAATCATAATTTGAAAATGATGTACTATATTGTTTATTTAACCGTTGCAGACGCTTAGAAATAGGGTAATAGTGATGTCTCCAATGATAATATAAATATATTTTTTGTGCTGCTTCCATCGAAAGCAAGCGTTTCTATTCGTCGCAAGCGTTATGCAATATAAAAACAACACTAGAGTGTGCAAAATGAGATGTAACAATTCTAGACATAATTAGCATTTAATAATTTATTATTATCAAAGAAAATGTATCTATGAGTGGTTAGTATCATTTTGAAAGCTAGAAAATTTAATTTAAATGCAAAAAACGCTCTTAAAGTTCAAACTTTAGGGTTTTTATTTGCAACTATATTGGTAGTGGTGGTGTTTTTGAACTAACTAAAAACGAATATTTAACCTACAAAAATGAAACATTAACTATTAAAAGTGAATGCTAAGGAAAAATATCTTACAAATAATAATAAAGAAATACTTGAACATAACAACGGAACGTTAAAGGAACACAAACTTATAAGGTACGTATGCAAACTACAGTTAATTACTTATTAATATTAAAATTAATGGTAAAATTTTGACAATTCGTTATAGAAACGCCTGATTTAATGTCTTCTAACGCCAAGTTGGCAACTTTACTCCATCACTTTCACGAACTGCTGTTGAAGTTTGTGATGTTGAAGGTTCATCAAACGATGTTATCGTATGTGAGGGTTCAAACGATGTTACCGTATGTGAGGATGAGGATGTTGATTCAGAAGCTAGGCGGTTTGCGATGACAATTTTGTCATGAAGGGAGTCTTCGATGTAACCTTCTGCTACTGATGAAGACTTCCACCCACCATGACGTTTGACGTTTAAAAATTTGCTCCTTTCCCAGCTAATATAGTAGCACTGGAGCGTCTAAAACAGTGCCCCGTAAAGGATGGTGCATTGGGCAATTTTAAGAACTCGGCAATTTTACGTGGCATCACCCCAAAAGTATTGATGCCCACTGGTTGCCGAGTACATTTGTTATTCGAATAATAAATAAAGAATCGTGTATGCTCTATGTTTTGGGGTCGCAACTTGAAATATAAATTAACCGTTTCAATCCAAGCTTGATTATTTATCACAAATGTGCGGTTGCATTTATTCTTGGTATCATTTAATTTTATGATAATCATATTACTGATAAAATCCACATCATTTGTGGATAAATTTACTAATTCTATTTTTCGGCATGCTCCGAAATTGCAATTATGAGCACAGTCTAGAAGGTAAAACAAAATTTATCGACAACTTACTGTATAGTTCTTGTAAATAGTATGTATATATATTTAAATGTAGATTTTAGTGTTTAATTAGTTTAAGAGTTTAATATGTGTTTTATTTTTAAGATTAATATAGATTGATTTACCTTCATGAGTAAAAACTTCTCATTAGGTGCGGTTTTAAGAAATGTTTCTACGTCAATTTCGGTAAAATATCGGATTTTTTGGTTGATAACGGTCATTTTGCCTTTTAAAAAAGCTACTAATTGTCGATATTGATTAAGGTGGATGTTGTGATGTATGCTAAGAGTGGATTTTAGCATTGAATATATGCTCCACAGTGTTGAAGCTTTCATAACATCCGATTTTATTTTAAAATAGGCAAGTAAAACCGTTTCTGTGTAGTCCTGAATAGTATTTTCTTCGCACCATTTGATAAATTTATTATATTCTTCCCTATATCGGTTTGCCGATTTCGATGGAAGTAAATTAGCAACTGCTTCTTCTGCGTACTTTTGTATGTGATTAGGAATATTCATGTTATAAATTATTTTAAACAGCGAGACAAATTTTTTATTATTGTTTGAAGTTCAAATTTGTTTTTGTTTAATAATACAGTAGTACCAACATAACATCCGATCTTATGATTTGTGTTAAATTAAATTCCGGTTTTTAACAAGAAACAGCACAAAAATGTTGTACGTTACTTATGTCGAAAGTCCCATAGCAGAACTCCCTCACATGCCACGTTCGGCCTGCGGCCTCACGTGGCATTCACGTTCGTTCTGCTATGGGTTACTTTCGACACTCGTTACGTAAATAACTATAAAAAGGGTGTGAGAAAAAAATGTTCTATAAAATTTTTCTCAACTCATTTTTTTTTTTTTTTTTTTTTTTTTGTGGGGGGGTGGTGTTATACCTGAGATGTTGAAAACTGTTATTTTTTTAGACTTGCACTCTTGCCTTATCAGGCTCAATAAGGCGAAACACGTGTTTATAGGCGGTATATTCGGTTGTCAAGAGAACAGTAATTATAAAAGCGCACAGTTTTAGCTTGGTATCGCAAAACTCTTAGCTGGAATCATTCTATTTGCAATCAATGTTATAATTATCAATCTTATAAACGCAACTTAGTGAAATAATTTATTACGACTGTAGCAGCTTTATTTTCACTTGTATAAGACCTTCTATTTCGAGAAAGGACGTAAGGAGGTGAGTTATCAAAACTTGTTCATATGCGATTTTTCTAAAATTGTCTAATACGTTTGTGGTATTGATTTTATTACTATAAATATAGCAGGGGCAATTTGTAATTAAAAATTCCTTAGGAAAAATGAACCAAAAGTTTCAAACAACAGGAATTCTTATAAGAGTTCTTTCGAGAAAAATGTTAATTGTAGAAATTCAATAAAATCGAAGAATGCTAAGAATTTTAATGCCCTGTTTAAGGCTTGAGGCTGAATGGTATGGAAAATGTACATTTTAAAAACCCTTCGTTGTTTGTTATTAATGTCCGTGGAAGCAAAAAGGCGACCGATAAATTTTCTATCTTGTTGTAAAAGCGGTTGAAAAATAGATTATTTTTATAGTTTGTGCTCTTATTATTGTTATTACCACTACCGCTTGGTTGGTTAAGTAAAATATGAAGTTTTCTAGTTTGTGTTGTTATCTTAGCGATATATTTTAATTGTGACAGACATAAATGTCACTTGTTACATGAAAATGAATGTGTTACGTTGGACCCGAGAGCCATTAAACATAGAGAAGTCGTTCGTGGTTATATACGGGTGTTGGTTGTCAACGATTTTAATATCTGTGCAAAGTGTAGGTAGATAGTACCTATTAAAAATGCAAAAATTAAGGTAAATGTATTCACAAATTTATTTATATATAAGTTTTCAAATATTTTCTGCACGATGTAATATTTAATTACACATTTATCAAACCTATCAGTTCAACTTTGTAGTTAATAGTACCTATTCTTTATGCATTTTAACGTTAAAACCTTCCATTAAGCCATATTAAAAATGTAAGACTTCAGTATGTAACTTGTTTGTTTGGTCCATATTCAGATTTTAGATTATTAATCTGATGCTAAAATTGGGACGTTACGATGGAAGTAGTATAATAATATTTATCTTGGTAAAGTAATCGATTTTTCCAAATATTGTTCTACTTGGAACCTTTTTACTCCACATCTTATAAATAAGATGGGGGAGTTATGCGACGGTTTCCGGACCGAAAGTTTTAACACCCCTTTTTCTTTTCCGACGAATTAGAGTTAAAGTTAGTCTGTTATAATGAAGCAAAAAAAAATTCTGTCCGATGGCCGACCGGCCGTCCGTCCGTATGTAAACAAGATATCAAGAAAAACCACCCGTCCGATTTTTATGAGACTTTGCAAATGGGCGTTATTTTTAATACCACCGTTTTGATTAAATTTTGAGCACGATATCTTTATATCATTTTTTCCAAGCAGTTCCCCAATGATAAATTAAATGTCCACCATTGTATTAAAATTATTTACCCATGTAAAGTTCAAATGAAAGGAACACCAACTGCAGTGTCTATTTAACCAACAGAAAAACACCAAAAACTGCACAAAAACTTTACTCGGACACGTGTTTCAACAGCTAAGCTGTTATCATCAGCGATACCGATTACTAAAATTAAAAACAACGGGAAGCTTATATATACTATCTGCTTATCCGCATCGTTAAACTTAATTGATTCTTAGATAAGCTTAAATAATTCCGAAAATCCTAATGGACCGTTATCATCATAATTCATAAGCAAATTTCTGTTTTAAAAATTTCTAAACTTTCATAAGAATCAAGTTCGTTTTATTATCTACCCTCTTAATTAATTCAATGTCGCCTACTCTATGGCCATTTTCAAGCATATGCATGGCAACACTGGACCTATCTGTGCGATGATATTTGACATGAGCTACGTGCTCTTTAAAACGAGTTTTAATAGGTCTCTTGGTTTGCCCTATATATACTTGGTTACAGTCTTTACAATTAATTTTATATATTCCCGATTTATCACACATTTCTATTGGGTCTTTCGGATTGCCTAAAAGATTTTGCAAGTTGTTATTACTAGAAGTTACTGTTTTATAATCAAATTTTTGAAAATATTTTTTGAAGACCTTTGTGTATGTGGGATAATTTGGTAATTTGACATATTTCTTATCTATTTTGCTATTACTAGTTCCTAACGTTGTAATGTTTCTAATGTTTAACTTAGTTTAGTAGTTATAATTTTTGGTGTTTTTCTGTTGGCCATGTAAAGTTACCCACAAATCCATCGTCAAAAATGTGTCTCATGTCTTATGAAAAACTATTAATAAAATTACAAAATAAATTAAATATATAATATGTGTTGCTATAGTCGGTAAAATTTATCTTTTTCAGTTTCGGCTTAGCGCTTTATTTCATTAAGACATGGAATCAAGTTTCTATTCTTTCTAACATGTGCGATTTGCAAGAAATAAAGTAGGAACGTAAATTTGTCACATGCATTAAGAACTACACTATCCGTTTAAAGTATTCGTCATAATAATCATCGAGTTAGAAAGAAATAGAAACACCCAAGCACGTAAGTTTTCTTGTACCAACCTCAAACCATAAATGACAACAGTTTATAGGTATTCCAGAAGTAATCAACATTTTTTAAACAATTGTTATCGTAATATTATGATTTTATCTTTTTATTTATTTCATCAAGTAAGCAAATAATGTTTAGGAATTAGCGAAATAAAATATGTTTCATTTATGACATTTTATATTCTTTTGTGGAATTAAATTACAAAATCTTTTGTTGTTAATTTAAGCCAAACACGTACGTTTCTTGTACCAACCTCAAACTATAAATGACAACGGATTAAAGGTGTTCCAGAAATAGTAAACATTTTTAGGGAAATTATTCTCATAATAGTTATTATGGACACATAATGCATTAATGTATCTCATTAAAACAAACAAAGTAAAAATGAAACGATTTTATACGTTTTTAATGTAGTTATTTCTTAACAAAACTAATAGTGTATAGGAATTATAGAAAGAAAAGAAAATTACGTACCACAAACTATTTTAGATAACATAGCAAAAGACATATTTAAAAACTAAATACAAATACATTAATAACAAGTTCCCAACAAATATATGCAGGTACTTAGTGCGAATATTTAAAATCCTCTTAATGACTAACCATTAAAGTTAATCATTTTACTAGAAAAATACTGTTGAAGTATTTATAGGTTCGTTCTCAGGGTGCAAGAATATTTACATTAATCTTTCCAGGCCGTCGAACTGTGTGTACATTAATCTGCAGAAATGCCTGGAAAATGTTTAAACAAAAAGTGCGACGAACTTGTTAGAAATGTCTATCAATATTTTCTAAGGGAAAAAGACAATTTTGTCCCCTACGTAATGTTGAGGCTGCAAAGAACGAACATCAGAAGCACTAAAAATTAGTCTTCCAACGTTAAGACTGATAATAAAGGGGAAGAGAGAAGAAACAAAAGATCTCGAAAAAAACGAAAAGCGACATACCGGAGGGTTTACAGTGTACAATCAGGGATATCATTTATAATATGTATGCTGCCAAAAAATCTGTAACTTTAAGTACACTGCAAGCTACCGTAGAAGAAAAAGGAATTATTAACTGCATCTCGAACTACTATCAGCAAAATCTTAAACAACATAGGATTTAAATATAGAAAAGACTGCAACCGAAGAGCACTTTGCGAAAAAACCTATATAGCGGCATTGCGCGGGTCTTTTTTAAGAGAGTATGTAAAAAACATGGAATCTGCCAGTGGTATTTCTAGATGAAACATGGGTATTTGCAAGAGGATCCCCAAAACGGTCGTGGCAAGACGATAATATAAAATCAGTAAAAAATCCTGATCAGTCGTCAACAGGCAAAAGATACATAATTTTACATGCAGACAGCGTAAACGGATTTGTGGAAAACTGCAGTTTAATATTTCCCGCTAAATCCAAATCTAGCGATTACCATGATAACATGGACGCCGATCTATTCGAAAAGTGGTTAATCGATCAGCTTCTACCAAATTTGCAGGTGCCTTCTTTAATAATAATGGATAACGCTTCATACCATTCAACCTTCAACGGAGCGTGGAAAAAATCTGATTTACAATATTGGCTGCAAAAGAAGGCATTTTATTTTCAAATAAGGATTTGAAAATACTGTTACAACTTGCCAAACAACATAAGAAACCAAAACGCTTCGTGGCTGACGAAATTATTAAAAAACACGGACATTACATTCTTAGACTTCCACCATATCACTGCCAATTCAACGCGATCGAAAACATTTGGGGCATTTGCAAATCATACTACGATAAACACATTGGACGTGATGGATATTGTGAAAAAGTGTACTGAATATGTGGAAAGAATCTTTAAATCAATGTTCCAGCGAAGTGTGGAATAAAACTATTATTCACACAGAAAAACTGATATCCGAGTGGTGGTCTCGAGAATACCTGCTCGACGTAGTTGTGCATCCTCTTATAATTTCTATTAATGGCGATGAAACTAGTGATGATTCTGACTTGGATTTTAAAGACTAAAAAGAGTGAAGTTGTAATTCTGGTTTCGATTTTTTTGTGGTTTTGGTAATAGGCAGACAAAATTTCTATTGGATGTCTTGTATCATATATTAACCTATTTTTTCCTTCATTACGTACGTTTCGTTGTTTTAACTTAGTTTAATTCATTTTTTTGTCTTTTTCGTTTATTTAAAATTAAACATTTTTTATTAAAATGTGTTATTTTTTTGGTTAAATTAACGACAAAAGATTTTGTAATTTAATTCCACAAAGAATATAAAATGTCATAAATGAAACATATTTTATTTTTTTTATTTCGCTAATTCCTAAACATTATTTGCTTACTTGAGAATATAAATAGATAAAAAAGATAAAATCATAATATTACGATAACAATTCTTTAAAAATGTTGATTACTTCTGGAATACCTATAAACTGTTGTCATTTATGGTTTGAGGTTGGTGCAAGAAAACTTACGTGCTTGGGTGTTTCTATTTCTTTCTAACTCGATGATTGTTATGACGAATACTTTAAACGTATAGTGTAGTTCTTAATGCATGTGACAAATTTACGTTCCTACTTTATTTCTTGCAAATCGCACATGTTAGAAAGAATAGGAAACTTGATTCCATGTCTTAGTGAAATAAAGCGCTAAGCCGAAACTGAAAAAAGATAAATTTTTCCGACTATATTTAAATAAATAAAAAAAATTTTAAACACATTCAGACGTTACGGCTTCCATAAAAAAAGTGTTTCTTTAACATGTTGGCGTGGATTAATTTTTGTGAAAATTTAACAACCAATAGAGGAAACTATAATAAATAACATATCGCGAAACAAAAATGTAGTGTTTCTTTAAAATTGAATTATTTCACTTAAAAGTTAGCTTTTCAGCCTGTATCAACAACTTGCACTAAAAATATTTTTTCAAATGTTGGGTGGATTAATTTTTGTGGAAATTTAGCAACAAATAGATAAAACTACAATAAATAACATATCGGGGAACAAAAATGTATCGTTTTTTTAAAATTGGATAATTTAACTTTAAAGTTAGCTCTTTCAACCGAATAACTTGCACTAAAAAGTAATTTTTTCACATATTGGCGTTAATTAATTTTTGTGGAAATTTAGCAACAAATACATAAAACTACCATAAATAACATATCGCGGGACAACAATGTAGTGTTTTTTGAAATTTGAATTTTTTACTTTAAGTTAGCTCTTTCAGCCTACATAAGTTGCACTAAAAAGTAATTTTTTCACATGTTGGCGTGGATTAATTTTTGTGGAAATTTAGCAACAAATACATAAAACTACAATAAATAATGTATCACGAAATAAAAATGCAGTTTTTTTAATTGAATTACTACTTCATTTTGTATTTAGTATTAGCTGGTTTTTATAGTTTTTTGGTTCAATTGCAGTGTCACGTCCCGCAATTCTTGTTCTACAGATTCGTTGTTTTATTAGGGGCAATTTGTTTCGTCTATTTATCCACTAAACCAAATTTTTGAATGGACAAAACGCTGAATTTGTGGACAAATCGCCGAAAAACTGCTGTGGACAAATCACCGAAAAACGAACGCCAAAATGCTTCTGTGGACAAATAGGGTTGCCATAAGTTCTTCCAAGTCAAATAAGAGCATCCTACCCTTAAAAGGTTGTTTTCCTTGGGGGATTGACTGACTTGGGCTTCCATGTAGTTTCTAGTAATTTTTCAATTTATATTAGAATATAAAGTAAAATCAACAAATTTGAACATTAATTCCTTATGAAATGGAACAACTATAGTCGAAACAAAAATGCCGACATATTTAAACATTAATTTGAATATTGTAAATTTTTTTTTCTGGTTTTGTGATATGTATGGTGGACCAACAATCTTTGAAAAGTACAGGCATGCACAACAAAAAAATTTCGGAATTTTTTTGACATCCTGAGATAGTGTAATGTGACGTTTTAACTTCAGGCTTAAAATTGGTGAGAGTCTCAATTAATCAAAACGCCTAGCAACTCTAATCGCAATAAACAACAAACGTTGTGGTTGTTGCAAAAAAAGAATATAATATAAAAATATAATTCTTGATGAAATCATAAGAAAAGGAGTTTTTTATTATACTTAATTTGATTACGATTTATATGACCATGTAATACATTGATGATGTATTTGTTCGGTTTACGGTGAAATACAACATATGAAAGTGTGGTGTTTAAAGCATTAATAAAATATCAAAATATAATTAGAATTTAAGTTAACCACTTACTTTTCTTACTAAACAATCTCTTAAAATCGATTATAAACATAACCTTGTATCAACAACCTGCATTAAATGTTCTGTAAGTCCAGGCATCTTTCTGACTATGAATTATCAAACCAATGGAAATGAAATATTTCAGAATACGTCATGTTGAAAAATTATAAACAATAGTTATTTGTCCAACAAGTGAGGAAAGCGATTATTTTTTCCATTCGAGTTGAAAAAAGGCATTCGTTATGTGTTAGACACAACATTTTTTCCACGACATTCCCAAAAAACCAACCAACCAACCCAAATGAAAAAAAACTATTAATTGTAAACGTAACATATTGTTACAGGATTTTGTCACAATTTCGTACCTAAAAGCAAAAGTCAACAATCGGAGGGTTATGTGGACTCGGTAAGGTCTCAACCTGTCATAGCGCAACGTTGCTAGCCGCGTAATTCTAACCAATTAATGTAGGGTAACAATGTTTAAAAGTCGAAATATAACATACTAAATTAAACAGAAGTGACTGAATAATAATAGTTATTTGTGTAACAAAAATTAAATTGTTTAATTAAGTTTCAAGCGACATTCTTGCAACATGACATTTTTTTCCTCACTAGTGAGGGAAAACCAATTTTCCTCACTATTTGTACAGAAGAAACGTCTGTTTTCTAAGTATGTCGTGGAAAAACAACTTTGTTCAAATAATGTAAATTACGTAGTAAGTTTGCAAACATTGACAATTTGATTTGACAAACCAATTCTACCAACCTGAAAAAAAAAGCTATAGTGTTAACGCTATGACTCATTATAGAACGCTTTTGCAGATCATAATTGAAATGTTATAGACCCAAATTATAAACAGTAAATTTAACATATTTTGAGGAATAGTTCAACTCATTTTATAAAAATGGTATTAACATCGATTATAGTTTTATTATTAAAAAAAATTACGACAATATGTTGCTATATTGTACCCAGGAAAAAGATATGCATTAATTTTGAATTTAACATAAAAAACGCCTATGTCAACTTTACGTCAACCTCTACTTTTTATTGCAGAATTAGAAATGAAGTAAATTCGGACACTTGTGGGGATACTTAAAAAGTAAAATAAACGTAATTCAACCAGCAAATTTAAGATCTTTAAAGTACGAAAACCCTATAAGAAATTAGAAACATTGTTTTTTTATTTCTTGTTGTGTGTTTACATTAAGTTAATGTAATTAACCTTGAGTGGAATCATCAATCCACCATTGCATACGGTTTTGTCAACACACTATACAAGTTTATACTGATTATTTGGGATCATTACATTTACATCACAATACAATAACATTAAAATGTAAGTCTTTCTTTTTAATGTTTACGTTCATTATTCTTTATAATTTCGTAATTTTACAATGTAATAAAAATGGAGTTAGCATTAAAAACATTGATACTTATGTTACATACCCTGTAGGTATATTTAACTTTCACCTCCAAAAAAAAAAAAAATTGATGGGTTTGGTCGTTTTTTGTTCAAAATTCCGTTTTGCTTAATCTGATCTCCGGAAAAAATTGTTTTCCAACACTGTAAAAATGTAGAAAATTAGATTTTAATTGTAAACAATTTTATTTTTATGCGTTACCTTATGGACAAAGGTGAAATACACTATAAATTATTAAAGCACTTTATGCCCTGTTTAAGAATTCACCCTCCGCCACTGAATGTAATATTTTAAACTTACACTTTTTGAATATTACTAATTTTGAAAATACGAATATAATACTTAAAACATTAAGTTGAAAACAGTCTTCGCAATTAAGGTTAATTTTTTAAGACAATTGTATATTATAGTCGTTGGGACAAGAGGATGTCTCTAAATAGTGAATTGACCTGCTATTAGCACCCTGGTTTATAATTACAGGGGTTAAAGAGGAGCAGCAGGTCGTTTGAGGTAGTTCAGTATGTCAGTACATCCCCTTTAAGCAACCCCTGCACTTACTGTCTGCTCTAATCGTTTCAGGCACCCTCTTTGCTTTGCTTTACAGCCCGTTGAAACAGTTCGAATTTGTTGTCATAATTTATAACAACTTTGTATTGAATCTATAGATGTTGCAGATTCTCTAATTAAATGTAACAAACAGATTCATTTAGGTACCTGGAACAAACTTCCACAACAATGGAAAAGATACAGCACTTTCAGACACTTTAATGGATATGTCATTTCGTATATTCAATGTAATAAAGATTTTAATGTAATGTTGTTAAGTGTTCTGATTAAAACAAACTATTGATGTAGTTTGAGTGTATAAAGGGACGAAGGGCGAAAATACTCTAAGAAATACTAACTAACTCTGTCAGGAGGAATGTGTCCATAGTAATATTATTTTATTTATTCTTATTTCTTAGAAATTTTAATTTTAATTAAAACGAAAAACGAATTTGTTCTACTTCGATCCATTAAACGTTTCTTTATAGAAAGTTTAAGATCTTTGCTAAGAAAATTTTATTATTTAATTAAGGAATAATTATTAATTGTTATGTAATTCTAAGTAGAATTTCACATAAAACTGTCTCATAAATTTTCACACTTCCACACTAACACTATTGTGTTCGTAGATTGTTAACTGCATAAATTAATGGATTAAAACCATGGTGCACAATTAAATGTCGTATAATTAATGCTACGATTCCTTTTCGTTTTGTATTTATTTATATGGCCAGATCCAAAATATAAATTTAAACGAGTTCTTTTACAATTTTGTAATTGTAATTGACGATTATACCCCTTTATACATTTACATCCAACGAGTTTTCATTTATTGTTGGACATAATAAATAATTCATCGACTACTGGTTTCAATGATACATTTCGGTAAACATTATATAAAAACTAAGAAAACCGTTGGCAAAGTTCATCATCTACCACCTGCTTTTTAATCCACCTGCACGATTTTGTAATTAACCGCCAAACAGTTGTTGGCAAGACATTTTCTGGTAAAAAAAATAGTGCGGTCAAATTGCTTGTTGTTAAAACAAACGTAAAAAATGGGATTAAATAATAAAAAAGTTGTTTACTCTTCAATATTCCGTTAAAATGTAAATGCGAGAAAACCATACAAACGTAATTCTTTACAGGCCTATAATTTTTTTTAATTTTTTACTCCCAGTTGTTCCTTTTTACCTTTTATATTTATTTATATCTGTATTTTGTGTATTGATATTTCGACTCACGTAGTGTGTGATGACACCAAAGGAATATTTGCTTAACCTACTCCAGTTTTTATTGCTTAATGTTACCTTTTAATATTAATTTTTGCATATTTATGTGCAACAGTTGTAACAACTAATCATACTGGGTTGTACGTCCTCATGCATACATCTGCTGTATTGTGTGGGTATTATTTGCATCAACTAATTGCAAGTACAGCAAAAAAAAACTTATTACCGTCGTATATCTAGATTTACGGGAAGAATAATTATATACTTTTCACTTTGTTCTATCATTTTTGAGCACCTGCATTCATAGAAAAAGTGGTACTTTTTTTCACTAGGAAAGTTTCAAATATTTCCCAACGAATTTTATGTTCCGGTTTTTTCTAATATAATTTAAATATTTTTTTAAACAAGGAAATATCCTACTTTCTTGATATCACACATTATATCAATGATATGTAAATTAAAAACAACACGTGGAGCGTAAAACGTCACTAAAAACAGATAGGCAATTATTTGAAGGAGAAAAACATTATTCAATAATTGGAAACTAACAAAACGCTGAAAATACAATGGAAGACAAACTAAAACATTTTGTACGAGTCAAAAATAATTATATTGATGTAAGTCATTCTTATTTTGTTTGAAACTGAAACGAATTATAAAAAAGATAGAATATATCTAGATGACAGAGTTGTTGTTCTTTTGCTTGACAATAAAAAAAAACAATTGAACAGAAATATTAGTTTACGAGGATTGATTACGTTTAAGTGCTTTTGTTGAATACTATTGTTTTGTTCTCTTTGGGATTAATAAGTAACATTAGTTCGTTTACGGGTATGATTAGTCCTGATTCATATTTGATTCAACAGGAAATTCAGGTAGTAGTATTGGAACATTATTTCCTTCGAACATCCCTCGGTGGAAATTTTTATTTATAATTATCAGTAATGGATTGCCAATTAATTTATTCTTGGACTTTCTTTAGGAGTTTGACTTGGAAGATGAATCATTAATATACACCATACTCTTTTTATTTGCCGACGTTTCGACCGGATGAGTCCGCAAATAAAAAGAGCACATGGTGTAGATTGATGATCCATCCTCCAAGCCAAACTCTTAAAGAAGGCCCAAGAATAAATTAATTTGGAATCCATCACTGATAATCTATACTTACTAGGAGTCTACCGTTAATATTTATTTATAATGTTTTTTGGTTAAAAAATCAAATATATTTAAAAATGTATAGCGATACATTTTTAAAAACATTTACGTACATCATATTATGTTGTTACGTAAAATTGTAAGTAAACAAGAATTAAATGTACTGAATTTTCACCAAAGAGATTAAAGAAAACTAACGATACAAGTTTTCACAGTTTATTCTGAGGAAAAACCAAACATAACTATTAAAAACATCAATCTGACGATCTATAGAATAAGATGATACAAGAATGGAAGCCTGGATAGGAAAAATCTAGAGGCGGTCATCAGATCAGATTAAAAATCTTTTAATTTAATAAGAAACGTGGTATACTTTTTCAGGACACCATGATGAATGTAGATTAAAGCAAAATCAACTCGAAAGTAGAGAGTATTATCAATTTTGTAAAAACTGGAACAACGCAATCATCATTCGATCATTCACTCGAGATATGACATTTTTAGAGCAAGAAATTGATCAAACAATTGAGGTACCAACCTAACTACAACCAAATGCAAGAAAAAACACAGAAATTTGCGAAGAAACTTACAAGATAATACTATTCATCGAATCAAGCATTGAATAAAGAAGAAGTAAAAACGATCAAGACAGAACATGAAGAAAAAGAAGAAAAGCTTAATGAAAAGCATGTGTTGCAAGTTTTGAGTGTATCCCTTTTTGTTTGTGACTGGACTAGTGATGAATAATTTTTGTATTGCGTATTTTTGTCTTAATGACTGTAAATTCCAGTCCTGAGAATTTTGTCTCGGATTTTCGTTATTTTACTACAAAAAGAACTATTTTGGTTCTCTCTATATTTAATTTTATTAGATACATTACTCTTATTTCAAATAAAATAGTTATACTATAACTCAAATTATATTTTCTAAAAGAAACTAGAGTCAAACAGGTTATTTACACCTGAATGTGACCGGAATTAATGTGAGCACACTGTATATAATTAAGAAAAACTAATCAATGTAACATATTGTTTAATGTGTTTAACAATTTACTTTTGAATTGGACCTGATAGACAAATTACGGTGTTATACAGTATTGTTGGCAACCTTTCATTTTACGAAAAATTTAAATATCTTATTAAACTATAAGTTATGTATAGGGATCCCTTGTAAAAGGTGGATTTAGTTAGTATATAAACAATAATAACGTCATAAAATGCATTTAAAAATATGCAACTCTAGTGTATCAACCCATTTCTGAAACACCCTATACATTCCAAAATAATTTTATAAACTAGCGTTTATCGTCGGTTATATCATTATAAATTATTCCAAAAAATGGCGATTATGCCCCAATCTTAAAAATACAGAGGTTTCTTCTAGAGAAAAACATAGAAAACTTTATGTTATTTTAATAATACAAAGTTAAACCATAATTTTAATCCAGTTTATCTGGGACTAACTTTAGATACGTTTTTAATTTACAAAGATCACTTAGAAAAAGTCAAACAAAAAATGAAAACAAGAAAAAATGTCATTCAAAAATTAGCTGGAACAACTTGGGGAGCAGATGCAAAGACACTTCGTACAACTGCATTGGCATTAGTTTATTCTACAGCAGAATATTGTGCTCCTGACTGGTTGAATGGTTATCATAAAAAAATAGATGCCTAGTTGAATTGCACTATGCGCATAATTAGTGGAGCCATTAAATCTACTTCTCTCGATTGGCTTTCTGTTCTTTGTAATATTTACTACATCGAACATTCGACGAAAGCTGCGTTAAAACGAGAATGGGATAAATGCCAACTTAATAAAACTTACTAATTTGGATTGGATGAGAACCCTCCAGCTAAAAGACTTGAATCCTGAACTCCTGTATGGTTGCAAGACTATTAAGTACGGTTTTTTCTGAAGTTAAAGAGTGGAAAAAATATGGCCTGGAGTTCAGGTTTTCAATTAACATCTCGTTGATGATCCAACAATATACTTTGATCAAAAAAGAAAAATTTGGTCAAAAGAAATCGCATAATAACAGGCCATCCAAAGTGCAACTCTATGTTGTTTAAATGGCATGCGATTTCTAAGCCAAATTGTGACTGTGGAAACGAACCAGAGACCGTTGCACATATTGTGGAGGATTGTCAATTAATATACTTTAAAGGAGAGTTTGTAAACATTCATTATTTAACGGACGAAGCTGTATTATGGCTGACTAATCTGAAGGGCATCTGAAGTTAAGCAATATTTTGTATGCTTTGTCCCGATAATCTGTTTTTCTATTATTTTGTTTGGTATTTCTTTAACCTACTATTTTTTTTGTCATTGTCGACTGACGCAATGGCTGTGCTGTTATATTTTATGTTCTTATTTACCTTCTATAATGTTTACACACTTAATCAATATTATTACATACAAATACTAAGGTGGGTAAGGGTTAGCATGTTTAGGTTTTAGTGGTTTCCTAAACCTTGAAGCAAATGCTTTGCCAAGACGAACCAATTGTCATCACACTATACAGGTTTATACAGATCTTCTGGGGTACCATAGATAACACTTACATCAGAATACAATAATAACAAATGTACCATACAAATAAATAAACAAATGATTTTATTCACGTGTATTTTAATTTTTTACTCTATGTCTATAAGAAAAACCGTTTTGAATAACGTGGACGACCCTGTGTTTTCAAGTTCTACAGACTGCGATCGCCCAAACTCGGCAGTATCACTTAGTAGTTAGAATAACCATACGCGAGGTACAGTTCTACCAAGCTTACAAAAGCTTTGAATATTCGTGCTTAAAAGAGAGCAAGCCGCGTTTGAGGTACAGGCACATCAAAAGTATTTCGGCGTGATTATTTAAAATTTGATAATAGTTTACAAAATTATGCAACTACAAAATATCAACGTATTATGGCTTGATTGATTGGCACAGTTTGTACTTCAAAGTAGTATGCATAATTTCCGAGGTTTTTTTTAGCTTGGTCGCCCAGTGTAAAGTATGAATCCAGTGATGTGTAAGAGTGGTCTTAATTTATGGAAGAAAATTATAACCCGAGACAATTTTAGAATCTACTAACTATAATTGGATAATAAAGGTTCAGATTTTGAAATTGCGGTTATACAGGGTGTATCATAATGTATTGGAAATATTTTATCTACAGAAAGCTGAGCTTAAAATATTAAGATTTAACCGAAATTACTTAGATAAAATGTGACTGCTTACTGAGTTACAGGGTGTTTTTGTTTGAAAATTTAAAAACTATTTGTACCCAGTACTAACTATTTGACGTATCCTTGTCATACTTAGCAGGAAGTATAGGTACTAAACACAAATTTTGACATACATGTACTAAGAATTCCTTCACAGTCACCAATAAGTGTTATTTTGGTTTTAAACCAAGCAAAGCTAATCCCTAAGTCATATTTAAGGTATAATTAATAATAAAAAAGTTTTCCATATGATGCATACTTTTTTGGAATTCACTGTATATATATTTTGGGGATTTACCCAATACTTATCAATATATCATAATAAATAAAAATTAAATTATTATTCGTCCTTTAGTAGTAGCCTTTGCGAAACAAAAGTTCAAGAAAGTGCTTTTAACAATTTAGAAGATATAGAATTTACGAGTAATTTATTTGGTTTTTGTAGCGAGTATCAAAACTAGGTAATATTATAAAATTTAAACTTTCGTGTTCACGTTGAAACTACTTGCATATTATTATAGAAGTAGAATACTGTGAGACACATTCGCAGTTGAGTTGAGTGTGTAAATATTAAATAATAACAACAAAATTACTGACAAATTCAGTAATTGAATTAGAATTCTAAATTGTTTGAAATAGGCACTATTATACAGGGTGTCCCAAACAAAGTGGCCTATTAGACGTTTATGGAGAACTAATCGTATTTAAATTTTGAAAATTTGTGATAATATATTATTCATACTGATCTTTAATTGTAAAATAGTTTCGCTTATATTGCACTTTTGGTTGTGCCGGAAGTCGACATCAACTTCTTTATGTTAAATGGAATGATATGTTTTTATGATATTTTGTATTTAGCTCCTAATTTAAAACAACTTTTATTAAGGTTTGTAATATCTACTTCACATAGTTTTTGAAATATCGTTAAATTTTTTTAAAAATATTGGTTTGTAAGATATTTTTTAAAAATTCATATTTTTGAACTTTGTTAAGATAAAAAATTATATTTGGTTTCCTTATAATAGAAGCTTAGTTTTATTCATTACTGTGATCAAAATATGTTCAGTGTATTCAGGATGTCCTCCATTGATTCTCAAAGTAAGCCAACTTCAAATAGCAACAAGTCAATTTTTTAAATGGAACATACTAAATATTATTTAACAGGTTGATTCAGAATTTCTTTGTGATCGATTGATATAAGCATTACCTATACTCATTTCATACGGTTTAGAAGTTATTACGTATTTTTATAAAAATTATTTTTAATGTGGTAATATCTAGCTAACTATGGAAAAAATATAAGTATGCATTGGTAGCAAGATATTTATTTGTACTAAGTCAAAATCTAGGTAGCGGTGCAAGACAAAAATTAAAAATGTTTAACGGTAGGAGCAATGTAGGTTACAAATACCATACGAATAAATAAATAAATAAATTAATAAATAAATAATAAAATTGATTTTTAATTAGTTAATATCTACAAAAAACTTAGTTACTAAATTGGTCAAAATGACATCTATTTTCTCTCAAACAAAGATGAAGTCTTCGTAGCACTTCTTGTGTAGTAGCTCTTTAAATATCACTTCTATTAATTCTTCTAACTGCCGAATTTATTCGACCTACCAGTTCTTCACAATTACTTACGGGAGTTGCGTAAACAATCTTTTAATTTACCCCAAAGTTAAAAATCGCAAGGAGTCAGTTCTGGTACTCTTGGAGGCCAACGTAAAGACCGTAACGAACTATCCACCTTACCAAACATATTGGTTAGTTCTTGAGTTGTAGCATGTGTACTATGACCTGGAGCTCCGTCTATTTGGTACCAACAAATCAAATATGTTTGAAGAGGAAGATCTGTTTTATTATTTTACAATATTACAATATTACATGTTACCAATAATGCATTGTTTTTTCCATAGTTAGCTAGATATTACAAAATTAAATATAAATTTTATAAAAATAAGTAATAACTCACAAAAAAATTCTAAATCAACCTGTTAAATAATATTTAGTATGTTCCATTTAAAAAAATCGACTTGTTACTATTTGAAGTTGGCTTACTTTGAGAATCAATGGTGGACATCCTGAATACACTGAACATATTTTGATCACAGTAATGAATAAAACTAAGCTTATGTTATAACGAAACCAAATCTAATTTTTTATCTTAACAAAATTCAAAAATATGAATTTTTAAAAATATTCTACAAACCAATATATTTTTTTAAATTTAACGATATTTCAAAAACTATGAGAAGTAGATATTACAAACCTTAATAAAAGTTGTTTTAAATTAGGAGCTAAATACAAAAATATCATAAAAAACATATCATTCCATTTAACATAAAGAAGTTGATGTCGACTTCCGGCACAACCGGAAGTGCAATATAAGCGAAACTATTTCAAAATTAAAGATCAGTATAAATAATATATTATTACAAATTTTCAAAATTTAAATACGATTAGTTCTTCAAAAACGTCTAATAGGCCACTTTGTTTGGGACACCCTGTATATTAATAACCAATGTAGATGTGTAATTACGCTGACTTGGCGTATCATGATGTATGATATTTTCAAAAACATATTTAAAATCAAAAATTCTTTTTTCTAAAAGTGCTCAAAATAATCACTTCTCCCATGATACTGGATTTAATCAAAACCTGATCATTCGAAAAAAGAAGACATTTTTGGCATTTTCTCTACTATCACTACTAAAATGTTTTGTTGCTATAGTGCATGAAGTTGCAAAATTCGTGAAATGAAATACGTGTATCAGAACAGCATTTTCCCAATAACTGATTAAATAATTTCTTTTATTACATCCAAATACGATTTTCTCATTTTGACTTCATTGGATTTCAATTACCGATGTGTATATGTATTTAATTTGTGTTGTTTTAATTAATGGAAGTGTACGTGACATCGCTTTAATTTATTTTTTATTAAACAAAAAATCCCTGTAATGATTTTAAATTACTATTAAGACAATGTGATTTTTTGGAGTAGAGTATAGAAATTAGTTTTCAATTAACTGAAGTTGATTGATTAGAAACAATCAAAAACTTCCAAATTTACATTTTATCTTTAATATTCTCTTACGTAGGCAATACGTAGCAACAACAAAATGCACAGGTAGCTAATGCGTTTATTGCTTGATTTCATTTAAATTTACGTTGAAAGAAAAGAAATTGCGCAATCTTCAAGCTAGTGTTGATAAACAATCAAATATTGTATACAAAGTACTTACTATAAATGCTTTGTTACAAAGGAACGGTACATAAGTTTAAACTGGAAAGGTTTTCATGTCTAGACGATTCGATTTCCTTTAAACGTAAAGAAACTTCTGTTTGCATTTTTGTTTGATTTTAGATATTAATTATTTAAAAATTGTGGTGTTAACTATTTTAAAATGGTATTAATAGATACTCCGCTGCATACGAAAACTAACTGTAGTGTAATTCCTCTTTATAAGGTTTCGTGTTCGTCTATCATAAGAGGTTTTCAGCATTGATGCATTTCTATTCATCGCACAGTGCATAGATAAAGTATTCATCGTTTTCTATAGCTTCGTATTATTCAACTGCACTAATATAGAATTCCGCGCTATGAAAATTATAGCTGAATATGGAAGCAACTTCAAAGCATGATTTACCAAATATTCGTAATATAGTACTATTATATACAATTTAGTTACTTTGAAATTAGTTATGTTTAGCTGAATATGAGAAAAAAAGAAAAGGACGATTTAAATAATAAGTAACGGGTGTTCAAATAAAAAACTAGGTTAGGTGTAGGTCTTGGAATTTTCTTTGATGTTTGGCAATTTTTTTAACAAAGTAGTCAGTTGATACAAAGTGCGCGTTGTTTTGTGAAACTTGTGTACACACAGTAAAAATTAAATCAATACAATTCTACGGTCTGCCCAACTCAATTTTTTATGTTTGTTCATTAGCAAAAATTTAAAAAGTTATGTTTTGGATTTAAATAATGATTGCATAATTAGATTCTACCTATAGTGGAGTCGATTTTAATCAAAGCTATCCTTGATCTACAAATTTATTAATGCAGTAACGATGATATATATTTTTACTTATTTTTGTCTAATTATAAGAGTACATACAATTATCACGATAAAACTTTGATTTCCTATCAAACTACATAACAGTATAGTCTCTATAATCGAAATTAAGCTAATATGAACGTCAAATAATTCGAACTGATTTTTCGCACCGAAACGTTAATACCGCAAGCATAATACTTTACCGTAACATGTCGTAACTAAAAAGGTGCCATGTTGGATAGAAAGAGCTACTGAAATTTAAAATAATAAACAATCAAATCTCGGGACTCATATGTATCCGTAAAAACAATTAAAGATGAATTAATTTATTGACTTCTCCATGTTAATTTTATTAATGATGGGCCAACGGTATTGATAGCGAGGTTACCATTATCACAGTTTTTGTAAATATCGACTGACAGTTTAAAAATAATTTTAAAAAACGCTTTAAAGATTTGATTAACATTTGATTAAAATAGACTAACAAATATTCTAAAAAAATTCCAGAATAGCTAATGTTAGAATTTGCTTTTCTTTTTCACATGGTTAGAGCGCAAGAACAGAGGCGTTTCTTATCGGACGAAATTGATTCATCATATTCTTACGTAAAAAAAACTACCAAGATCTAATTTTTACACACGTGGAGGATGGCTAAACTATTGTAAAAAGCGTCACTCATTTAGAAGTATTTTTGAATAAAAACAATTTTATTTTATAATCTCTATTATCATACAAAAGAACCATTCATTACAATTATTTTTTAAACATAATTGCTTTCAAATGTTGGCCGTAACTACGGTTAACATGATTCATTCTGAAGTTCCAAATTTCAATGACGCGTTTGAGTGTTTCGACTGGTATTTGGTCAATGACTCGACTAATATTGGCCTCAATCGTAGCCAGCTTATCCATGTATAGTTTAGAGTTTACATAGCTTCAAAAGTCAGGAGGGCTTATGTCACATGATCTAGCTGGCCAATTCACTGGTCCACAGCGTGAAATGATCTGTTCACCGAATCGTTCTCGCAGTAAGACCAAGGTTTCATGGGCTGTTTGAACCAAATTTCGTCGAGATCACGGGCTTCAATTGTAGGTATCAAATAGTCTGTTATCCTGGCGCGATAACGATCGCCATTCTCAGTAACATTCCGGTCGGACTCTGTTTTGAAGAAATATGGACTGATTTTTCCACAAGGTGTAGGCCCTGTGCCGGACTAAGTCGTTCCATTATCAAATGTCACACCCTACTGAGGAAGAATTCCACTTCAATTGACCCGACGCATGCGCGATTTGCAATTAAATCCCCATCATAAAAAGTACCTCTAAATGAATCACCCCATATACTGGCAGGTATGAAATTCTTTAGTATTCGGAAGCTGTTTAGCCATTCCAATTAAATAAGAGAAATAAATCTTTTCCCTGAACTATTTATTATGTGGGCGAATTGGAATTGTCTTGAAAGGTTCTGCCAAATCAGTGCGAATAATAAATTAGGGTATTGCTAGTAATGAGTAACGTTTTAAAACAAGTTCTTTAGATCTGTAAAAATTATTAGTAAGGATGTTTTCCTGGAATGGTTCAGAGCACATTTTTCTAGAAGTTGAACAACATTTGAAGTATTATGTCTAGCACAAAGAGCGGTAAATATTACAGCCTAACATATTTGATCAAAATGTGAAATTAAAACCCTAAAAGAAACGCTTCATAGAAATTTTTGCCCAACGTGAACTTTCTGAAAGTTTAACAGTACATGATGTTAAAAAAATAAGGTTAAGGAAGCCATTTTGATTTGAATAATTTAATGCAACAGAAATCCCAACCTTTTACAAAACCGTGGACATTCAGACTGGAGAAATTTTCATATCAATCAGCGAACATAAGGGTCTTCTATTGAGAATCTCAGTACTTTAATATTAGAGAAAATTCTCCACTGCCAAACTATAACAACACTGAACAATTACTGGCACTATTCGTTCTCCTCTTTGTAGCCTCTGCGGACTTCGTCCTTCATTACATCTATTCTTGCAGGTGTTAATTTAACTATCAGTGGCATATGAATTCGGAAGTTTGTAGTACTTTTGGAGGTTCTTAGAATAGTCATCTTACTTATATCCTTACAATGGAGGGTGTCTCTGCCAGTTGATTAGTATTTTCCAAAAATAATTGCAGAAAACTCAATTTTCAAACAGATAAATAGGTTTTGGAATATACAGGGCAATCATAAAGTGAAAACTAGTTGTATTTACTTGTTTATTTATTTTGCCAGTTTTATCAAACCTATTAATTTTGTTAATTGTTGATTAGCTAAGTAACCAGCTGTTAATAACAATAATGACTTTCTAGAAAACACAGTAAAATTTGGTACAGCAATTTTTTACTTTTTGATCGCTCGGTACACTGACGTTAGATCCCACGGTAAAAAAGTCACTACAACAAAGGTTTTTTTTAATCTTTCACTGATCATACATTTGTCCTATCTATTTTTATGTATTCTCTGAGTCCGTAAGCGCTATTGTAAACGTAGATGATATGCTAACATTTGCTCTTTTTTGTATCAAGCAATGGTGCAGTTTTCTAGTTAACTTTTTTGAATGAATGAACTGGTTTCCTTGTTTATTTTCTTAATGCTTCTTTAAATTAATCTTCTGTGTTCTCAATTTGTTAAGACATTAAAAAAATTAGTATTTGAAGGGAATGGAGTCTAAGCACTTCGCTCATTGGCATCGATGTCCAGTTTTTCACAGTGGCGTTTGTCATCTTTGAGACGACATTTAACTCCAGAGGCTGAGTACAACGCCGAACTTGAACATATCGGTCACTTTGGTGTTAGTTGACACTGTGCCGGCGACGCTCTGTAATGAAGTTTAAGCGTCGATGGATAATTTGCTGATATTTAATTATATATAATTTTAAAGAAAATTGACTAACAAGTATTGAGGGTGCAAACTACATCTTAAAATACTAAAGTTAGGGTAGAAAACAGCACTATACAAAAATGGGTTAACGATACTCAAATGCAATAATTTGTGCATAAATGATTTTGTACACTAAACACATCTTATTACGGTTGTGTCACACTCTGGTTACAGCTTTTTAAACAATAGTTTACAGAATTTTTAAAATCAGGAGATACGTTTACGATATTTGAAGAAACACCTTAGGCTTAGTTAGATACTCAACTGTATTTAACCGAATCCATAGTATTCAGACTGTATATAGGGCTGTTTTCAAAGTTTGACTTTCTCATCAATTTGTGCTTCGATCAAGATGAAAATTGACACAAAATACTGGTCACGTGATACGCATTATCTGTCAAATTTTAATTGTTTTCCGAAAATATGCAATTTTTAACCCATACAAAATTCCAACTGGATAAGATAAAAAAAAAAAAGTTAGTATTATGAAAATAGTTTAATTGTAAAAGACAAAATTTTCAAAAAAAATCATTACTCTAGATTTTAGAATTCATTAAATAAATACTCAATAAACAAAATTGTTACTGTTTCCAAATGTGTATTATTTTTACATATAAACAATTTTTTCAAAAATAATTATTTTATGTAACTTAAACACAGTAAAAAGAAAATAAACATATAGATGTGGTAAAATTTTAATAGTTTTATTAGAATTTCGGAGAAAACTCATATTTAAAATGACTATATTTTAAATAAAATTTTGCTGAATAATATATAAAAAACACTGTATATTGCAAGTACAATATCAGAGTATTATTTACAGTATTGCGTAATAAAACAACAATTTGTTAACAAATAATTTGGTAATTTTTTTCAGTAATGACTGCACCAATTTTTATATATTTTACAAAATATTAAAGAAAGAAAAAGCAACGTTTTCTAACAAAAAAGTTATTTAACATTAAAGTTAGATAGTTATGAATATACCTAACGTTCTTCATATGAAACTATCTAACTTTAATGCTAAACATTATTTTTAAAAAAGGGTTACATTTTAGTCTTTTTTGATATGTTGTTGTACATTTGTGTAAAAATTTCATGTTAATTCGTTGGGGCAGTATCAGTTAAAGAATGCCTCCGAAAAAAGATTTACCCCTTATACGTTAACTATCAAAATTTAATCCTGAACAACTTTTTTTTAAAAGGGTTATATCTTTTTTTCTTGATATGTTATTGTACATGACTTACTGTGTCATTAGCAAATTTTCATCAAATTGGTGCGTGCACTGATTAAAATTGCCAAAAAGTCTTAGTCAAAGCATTGATTATAAAGTTCGTTTTATGAAGTTATTACATATTTTATTATTTGTTAATAAATTATTGTTAAATATCACAATACTGTATATAATACTTGAAATATACCTATTCATATAGATACAATAAAATAAAGGACTCAGATATTATTTTTATGGTTAGATTTATTGGCAACTTCAGGTACTACTTCTATCAATTGCTAATACTTGCCATTGCATGGTGATTCCAACAACACTACCACACGAAAGAAGTACATATTTTGAAATGTGATCGTAGCATAGTGATAATATAAAAAACAGAATGTTTATTATATTGATTATGATTAATATTAATCGATTATAATTACATTAAATCTGATTCGTTTGATTATTTCCAACCTATTTTTTTAATACTTCTTAAATACTATGACACTTCCTACATCCGGATACCGCTACTAAACATGTTTTTAGAATATATTAACGGGTCTTTCTTTACGTTGTTCTACAATTTTTTTTATGGTAAAAATTTTGTGTAAATGGAAACGCTTCCTAAAATCGCAAAGAATCGGGAGTTGACATTGATAGAGTTCACTTTGCTACATGAAACGTCAATCAGGTAACATATCGAACTTTTACCTGGTTTATTGAGTTTGTGCTAAATTTAAATATTGGCACTCACTTCCGCTTTGGCAACAGGAAAAACTTTATTTTCGAATATACCTACTACCACTTCTTTTTATTTCATATGTGCGTAAGTAAGTCATGCAAATTCTTAGTTAATAGAAAGTCAATTTTTTTAAATAATAATATTGCTTAAAAATAATATAGGCCAGCCAACAGTAAATATGTAGTGATTTTTAAGATTATTGGTAATTTAACTTGAGATGTACTATATCTAAAACATATAACTAACCATTCATTGGCCATATTTAATAAAACAACTTTTAGTTAGGAAATTTAATTTTTGTTTGAATCATAATAATTATTTGTAATCTACACATGTGACGATCATAATGGAGAGCGTCTGCGCGATGTACGTAAAGGCTTTTCCCGTGTAGTATTGATCAGAGTAGTGACGTCACAGCTACTTATGAATGATCCACTACACAAACTGCTACTAATTCGATTGTACGGTCCTGATATTCGCGATTCTGGTCCATATGCACTCTAATCATAAGGATGAAGTTTAATAATTTGAATAATTTTATTAATACTTCGTCCTGCAGTTCGGAAACATTATTTCGTTTACTTTAATCAATTTACAAAAGTTTGGCATTTACAAATTTAAACATTAAATACAAAGTTTCGTTTTGTTTTTGTTAGTAAACAAGGTTAATTATAATACTAAATTATAATAGGAAATGTTAACTTAATTTAGCGACTGAGGCAAATTCGGGTTGTTTTAAAGAGTTTTAGGAGAGAAAATTGTTGTTTTTTGCACGTGGTAAATTTCAGAATTCTCTCGTAAATGTCACAAATAATATACCTATTGAAAGAAAATAATTTATAACGTGGTCGCTACCTAAAATAGCTAAATTGCATAAATAAACAAAATAATAATCTGTTCTGAAAAGTATTACCCAAAACCGCGATGATTTTATTTATTTATTAAGGTTATTTTTTATGATAAGTGCTTTCAATTTTACTTTAAAAAAACAAAATGTACTGTACATGTTTTGTATACAAAACCGCAGATATTTTGAGAACAAAGTGAAATTGATGACTTAAATAAAATAACCGCTTCGCATACGTATATATTTAGATTTTTAAATCAGAATTCAAGGATGCGAACACGTGTATCCAGTTTGTGCAATGTGCATATATGTACAGCAGTTTTCTGCTGATTACTAATTTTTGATGACCATAATGACTTACAATAGTTAATTGTAAATCATAATTTTAATTGGATTTTGCAGACCCTCAAGTTCGTTGACCATATTTATATTATACGTATGTGATAATAAAGCGCATAATTAATAAAACAAATGGTAAAGTGATGAGGAAATTGTTTTGCTATTTGTAAATCGATTATAAAGAAATGCATTCTGTTCTATTTAATTGCTTATCGAGTTATTTTTGTATTTTGTTTTTGAGATCGTGAAGGTGACAATGTATACACAATAATAAAGGAATCTTTCTTCTTTCGTAAGATGCATAATACAATGTTTGAATCAGTTTCATCATTCCAGTACAGCTTTCTTATATTCAGTTCTCTGCTTAATAAGTTGTTTAATCGATGACTTTTGTATAAAATTGAAGTTTAATCTTCAAGAAATTTTGAAAAATTGTCAACAGACTACAAGGTGTCCACCTATAAATTGACACATTTTAACAACTTATAACTCGAGAACGGAAAAAGATATCGACAGGCAGTTTTCACTAAACTTCATAAATACACTTCAAGTTTTTGTTGACATTATTGCCACATGTAATTTTTATATGGAAATTGACCAAAAAAAAATTAAGTTTTTTGAACCAAAATGGTGAGCGCTTAGTTTGAATAGGACACCCTATAATTCTTAGCATCATTGGAAGGCCATTTCTTGTCCTTTCCAAAAATGTATACATTGTTGACATTAACCCACGTTTTTAGGGAATAATTTAGTTTTTCATGAATCCATGTCAAGAACTTCCAAATCTAAAAGATCACATTCTAACTAGAGAATGAGAAAACCGGTTTTACTGAATGTCTTAAGAATGTTTTAATTTTTATCTAACGTGGTTCCCAAGTCTCAGATGTCTAAAAGTTTCGTTAAAAAAGTACTTTTTTAAATTCATATGAAGGGCTTTTGTCGAATAAAACTACTAGTATTTCTAATAATTATCCATAAATTATCATTTAAAGGAATATCTTAAGCATTTACAGTACATGTTTTCTATTTAATGTTCCCGTTTTTGTAAATTAACTTACCAAGCTAATAGTGACTTAATAAATGATATTAATTTATCAAGGGTGTCGTGTAACGCAAATCGAGTTGACAGAAGTGTCAGATCAGTAATAATTAGTGCAAGAAGTTCTTGACATGGTTTCATGAAAAAGTAAATTATTTCAAAAACGTGGGTTAATGGCAACAATGTATACATTTTTGGAAAGGACAAGAAATGGCCTTTCCAATGATGTTAAGAATTATAAGGGTCTCCTATTTAAACTAGCACACAATTTTGGTTCAAAAAACTTAATTTTTTTTTTCGTCAATTTTCATAAAAACTTGAAGTATAATAATAATAATAACAATAATAGTAATAATAATAATAATAATAATAATAATAATAATAATAATAATAATAATAATGTCTTTATTTTGTTTTGCATTGTTATATACAATCGCAAGTGAAGATAAATGAGGCGAAGTCTAGCTTAAGCTACTCTACTTAACCTCAACACTGGACATAATAAACTATAAAAATTTTTTTAATTTTGAAACAGCTTAACTACTTCACATTTTCTTTTATATTATACTAAGTTTATTCTTTCAAAACTGATCTTTGCTTACTTATTTTATGATAGGAATAATAATTTCAGGTTTTTTAAGATAGTTCAAAGAATGTGTCTTTAATTCATTGGGAAATGCTATTATAAATTTTACAAGCGTTATATGTAAAAGAGCGTCGATACTTAGGACACGTTAATGTAATGTAATATTTATGAAGTTTAGTGAAAACTGCCTGTCGATATCTTTTTTCGTTCTCCAGTTATAAGTTGTTAAAATGTGTCAATTTATAGATGGACACCTTGTATTTTTTGTTAATTGGGCAGAATCTGTCTTTTTCCAAATATATATACGACGCTTTCTAAATTTTAAGCATTGGTTATTGTAAATTTTGATCACAATCTTCAAGGACAAATTCTTTATAATTTCATCCTTTCGCATGGTGAGTTATAGACAATTTTTAAATTTTTTTTAAATTAAATTTTAAAATAGAATTCTTTCTTTCATGTCGGCAAATTCTATTCAGAAAATAATTATGAAAATGGCATTTTTTTGATTGCCTTTTTTTCGAATGCCTTCAGTCAATGAATGTCGCTTAGAAAATATTGAATTGTTTATTTTGCATAAAGTAAATGTTTGTCCTTTGTTAAACAAATTATTAAAGGACACGTTACTATCTGCAATATTCGAAAATGGTTTTCGTAAAGGTGGACTAACACTATGGAATCCTGACGAAGTGTACAATATTATAAAGTCGTCAAACCACTAGTTAACATAATCTAAGGAATCAGTAAAGATTAAAAAACTGGAACTTGAAATTTTTTTTTTGAAAATACATAGATTCCGAAAAAATCGCCTAGTACAAAAAGTCAAAAAAGACATGGAATTAATTATTTAAATGAAAAAAAAAAAGTTGAACCGTTGTTAAAAACTTAACAAGGTCCAGAACCTAACAATGTCTCTGAAACACCTCAATTTGTAAATGACGGCAATATTCATTCAACATTTAGCATCTTGGAAAATGGTCCAAAAATGCCAATGGAACTACCTGAAAATAAGAGCACGGCTGAAATAATATCTTAAATTATAAATGAGGCTATTGTTAAGTTGTACACAATTTTTGTTTGAACTATATTTTTCTAAAAATTTTACATCTTTTTCAAGCAAAATTTTGTTTTGTATTCCAGTTTTAAAGCATTTTAAGAGAGCGAGCGTCCGGGGATATAAAGAACAAGCAAGTAACTCATCCTAGGGTTATGAGTTGTTAAAACATTTATAGTATCTGTTTTTTTCACTGTTTCTATCAAAATTTTGCCACGCGCTTTCTTACCTTCTTAAATGTTTATTTTGTAATAAAATGCCAAATATTTTATTTTATTCAAGTCTCAGAATTTACGTTAAGACAATCATAAAAATGTAATATTTGTTAAGGGATTTAACACAAACTAATCCAATCTTCTTTTTACTGTATTTACAGTAAGTCGTTTGTTTTTCTATTTTTTATTATCGAAGTCGAATGAGCCAGCAATTAGTTATTGGACTAGTAGTAAAGTTTATTTTTTTAAGGAAATGAGGTTTCTAAGCATAATGTTACCAAGTGAACCTCGAACGAACTTCTCGAAAATTTCTTACGTATCCAGAATACATACATTAAAGTGCTGATCTGGCAATACATTGCTGTGAAGAAAGGCTTTTAAAATAACGACTTGTAATTTCATGCGATACTACGTGTTTTTATGTTGTTCAGCTAAACATGACCTCTTTGTATCAAGTTATCCCTAAACTGGCACCTAATGATTGTGACGCTGTAGCAAACATTATCTTAATAGCGAATAGATAATTCTATACGATCCCTGTGAAGGAGAAGATGTTTACTTCAACGCAGTGACTCTTACCACACGAATTTTGGTTTTTTCATTATCAGAAGAAAATCACGACTTAATCTGCTTCTCATCAAATTATGAATATTTGTCTACCATACTCTCTAACCTGCTAGAGTATATAAAAATATAAAATACATCTCCAAACTCTTGCCCAAAACAGCGGGTCGAGTAGAAAGAGAGGGTACTAAGAATCACTCGGATTAGAAGCACTCAAAATAAGTAGATTCAGGTCAGATTCTTGATGTGGTAGAGATTCCATTTTGTATGTATGAACGTCAGCAAGGCTTACATTTGTATTTGGGTTTAAAAAAATTGCTGTCATAGTTATTCGTCTTGACCTTATTTTTTTGACGCGGGACCCACCTTATTGATATTTTAATTTCGGGTTACACAAATCTTCCCGAATTAGTTTCTGTGTTGCTCTGATTCATCTGTGCGATAAATTATGCATTTACGGAACTTCTTTGGGATACTTGTGTTGGAACTAAGTTATGTTGTTTAGACCATAAATGATCAACGAACTGCAAGTACTGAATGTACTTCTTCGGTAGCTGTTAACCTTCGTGTGATATGATATTCGTTGGTTCTCCAATATCTTGTTGAAGTACCTCTCCAATTTCCAATTACAGCGTCGGATGCATCTGTATATAGACTGAGATGGTTATATCTGCTTGTGTTTAGAGGTTTCTTCAATAGGAGTTTAACAATCTTCTCACTTGCTTAACGTACATATTATTATGAAAGTTTGTTGTACATAATTATAAAACTTCACATTTTCCTTATTTTTCAAATCAGCATAGTTAAAACGGGTTTCCATTGGAAAAAAATGAGATTTTTAAAACCTTGTAAAACATTAAATTATATTTAGTTATCATATCTTATGAGGCTTATTAAGGAGTGTAAATAAATTCGTTCCACATTAAAATTATGCACGCAATGACACGAGTAAATGCACGTCTATGCCACAGATACATTAAAAAAAGTTTATCTTCGTGTCTGCGGCTTTAATTTTTGTGTTCATTCCCATACTTCGCGCTGTACTCGTAATTTGACGTGCGGTTCTGGAAATTTCTGCGTATTATGCCATTTCTTAGAAGTGACATTTCCTTTTATTAACGAAAATTGAATGTCAAATACATTGAAATACTGAAGATCAATGGAAAATTACAATTTAATTTTTTTAAATATCACTCTTTCCTGGCTTCCTGATAAATCAACTACAACATATTTTAGGTCTTACTTTAAGAACCACGTATGTTCATTTATTCATATATCTACGTTTTTTGTATATTTGTATTTAAAAAGTCTGAATACTTATAACTTGAATAGGTTCCTGTGATTTATAACTGATAAACACTGTATATCTTTTTCTATCACATATTGTTTTATTCAAAATCCAGTTATCCAATTTTTGGTAAAACAGTTGTGACCTATCCTCCTCTACAGGATCGTATAGAACTATCTATTCGCTACCCTCTTTTTATTGAATATTAAGATAATGTTTGCTACAGCATCACGATCATTACGTACCAGTTTAGGGATAACTTGATACAAAGAGGACATGTTTACTGAACAACATAAAAACCTGTAGTGTCGTATGAAATTCAAAGTCGTAATTTTTAAGTCCTTTCTTCATAACAATTTATTGCTAGATCAGCACTTGTCATGTATGTATTCCGGATATGTAAGACATTTTCGGGAAGTTCGTTCGAGGTTTACTTGGTAACATTATGCTTAGAAACTGCATTACCTTAAAACAGAAACTTTACTACTAGTCTAATAACTAGAGAAGAAAAACAAACCACTTACTGTAAGTACAGTAAAAAGAAGATTGGATTATTTTGTGTTAAATCCCTTAACAAATATTACTTTTTTATGATTGTCTTAACATAAATTCTGAGACTTTAATAAAATAAAATAAAAAATAAACGTTTAAGAATTTTGATAGAAACAGTGAAAAAAAAACAGGCACCTACTATAAATGTTTTAACAACGCAACCCTAAGATGAGTCCAGGTATTTTCTTGTTCAATATTCCCGGACGCTCGCTCTCTTTAAATGTTTTAAAACTGGAATATAACACAAAATTATGCTTAAAAAATTGAAATTTTTTAGAAAAATACAGTTCATACAAATGTTGTGTATAACTGACCATAGTCCTCATTTATAGTTTGGCAGTTTTGGACCATTTTCCAAGATGTTAAATGTTGAATGAATATTGCCGTCACTTACAAATTGAGATGTTTCAGAGACACTGTTAGGTTCTGGAACTTGTTAAGTTTTTAACAATGGTTCAACATTTTTTTTAAATTTAAACAATTCCATGTCTTCTTTGACTTCAAACAATATCACAACTTTTATACTAGGCGATTTTTTTGGTATCAATGTATTTTAAAAAAAAAGAAGTTCCAGTTTTTTAATCTTTACTGATTCTTTAAATTATGTTAATTTGTGGTTTGGCGGCTTTAGAATAATGTACACTTCGTCAGGATTCCATGGTGTTAGTCCATATTTACGAAAACCGTTTTAGAATATGGCAGACAGTTAACGTGTCCTTTCATAATTTCTTTAACAAAGGACAAAAATTTACTTTACGCGAAATAAGCAAAGCAATATTTTCTATGCGAGAAGAATAGACTGTAGGTTTCTAGCCCCCTTTTAACGTTTCTAAAATCAGCGCCAACCACCCGAACTACAATATATTTTAGGTCTTACTTTAAGAAAAACGTATGTTCATTTATTCATATATCGACGTTTTCGGTATAATTATATTTAAAAAATCTGAATACTTATAACTTGAATAGGATCCTGTGGTTTATAACTGATAAACACTGTATATCTTTTCTACCACAACTGTTTTAGTCAAAAGTCCAGTTTTTGATAAAACAGTTGTGATAGAAAAGATATACAGTGTTTATCAGATCTGAATATTATGTTTTTTTTTTGTAAATTTGACGTAAAATAACATTTTTCATAATCAAAGGCCTACTTTTCATAACTAGTAACTAACTAGGAAAAGTAATTTTTGATGGTAAAAACTTCTTAATTCTTATTGTAGGATTCAGTTTCCCAATTATTTGGGTCTTCTTTGGAGTTGAGGTAATCGGGTCAATGAAACGCTTTATCTTATTCACTCAACGTTCAACTGGCATGCATCCCTGAATCACTAAACCCCTGAACACTTGAAAAAAGACTGGACACATGCCAGTCGAAACGTTGAGTAAATAAGTACGGTGTTTCATTGACGCCATTACCACCACTCCAAAGAAGGCTCAAACAATTGGGAAACTGAAACCGTAGTATTTGTCCTCCAATTATTGGAGTGGAGGTAATCGGGTCAATGAAACACTGTACCTTATTCACTCAACGTTCAACTGGCATGCATCCCTGAATCACTAAACCCCTGAACACTTGAAAAAAAGACTGGACACATGCCAGTCGAAACGTTGAGTAAATAAGGTACGGTGTTTCATTGACGCCATTACCACCACTCCAAAGAAAGCTCAAACAATTGGGAAACTGAAACCGTAGTATTTGTCCTCCAATTATTGGAGTGGAGGTAATCGGGTCAATGAAACACTGTACCTTATTCACTCAACGTTCAACTGGCATGCATCCCTGAATCACTAAACCCCAGAACACTTGAAAAAAGACTGGACACATGCCAGTCGAAACGTTGAGTAAATAAGGTACGGTGTTTCATTGACGCCATTACCACCACTCCAAAGAAGGCTCCAACAATTGGGAAACTGAAACCGTAGTATTTGTCCCCAATTATTGGAGTGGAGGTAATCAGGTCAATGAAACACTGTACCTTATTCACTCAACGTTCAACTGGCATGCATCCCTGAATCACTAATCTTCTGAACCATTGAAAAAAAGACTGGACACATGTTAGTCGAAACGTTAAGTGAATAAGCTACAGTGTTTCATTGACGCGATTACCTCCACTCTAAAGAAGGCTCAAATAATTGGGACACTGAATCCGTAATATTTGTCGCCCGTCTGATTGTTTTGATATTCGTATTGAAAATGGTAACGATGTTTAATATAATTATTTGTACTGTTTTTTTTGTTAAATTAGAAAACAAAATTTATGTAACGTAACGAAACGTGCCTAATCATGCGTTTCGTCACTGCTTACATAAATAGCTATTCTCAAATCGCAAACTGTAACATATTGGTATAAAACTATTACAATCTATAAGGTTGCTGCCAAACCGTGCAAAACTTAATTCAAAGTTGAGTTGAAGTTCCAATTTTACAGGTACATAAAACGCCGATTTTTAAAGTAGAATTATTACAAAATTGAATAATTCAACCTTCGGCTACTTGGAGACATGCCATTTTACACACTTCCATGCAATTCAAAACTAAATGTTATAATTTTGCGTTTACGAATAGATTGCATTAAAATGAGTACCTAACGTTTTTTTTTAAATAATGTGATCTATGTGCAGAAATTAAAGTTGACGAAATTTGATCAATAACTTGTATCAATATGTCATTTTTATAATATTAGTTTGTCATAATCCATATAGGTAATCGAACACTGTCAGGCAGGATATTATATGGCTAAGTAATATTATTTTGTTGTATGGCGAGTTATTGCCAGAAATAAACCAGAACTAGTCGGCAATTATTCTTATTTTAGCACCGCTGTTGTGACCTGGTCCAAATTAAAGTAATTTGTCTTTTTTATAAGTTTCCCTTTCCAGTGTTCTGAGATAAATTATATTATTTATATGTATTATATCGTTTTTTCCAGAATCAATATACTATGGAGAAACAATACAACAATAGTTTAACTAAAATATCGTATTAAATCTTATAAAGACGTTCTTGAAACCATGAAATATGATGTTACAATCTGCATAAACCTTTATACTATTTTTGTCGCGGAGAACGCATAGAATTATATAGGGGTCTGACATTCACACTAATTTTGCATAATATGGTTGAATACACCATAAAATTTTATGCTTCGTTATGTTATACTTTACGACAAGGTAAACATTAAATTAAAATAAATGTCGCCTTGTGCTATTATAACACGTTTGAAAATTAATTTGCATTAAGCAACTTTGTGTTGGCAAAAATAACAATCTCAAATCACCTGCTGTAAAAGATTGTACAATAGCAAACAAAGAACGAGAATCGCTCAACAGCTGTTTCGTCCTTTTGGGACTCTTCAGGAGTGAGAGTGTAAGTTCACTATTGTACAAATGAGTGCTGTCGATTTATTACTCACAGGAGAGCAGATCATATACGACAAATAAGTGTAGCAACATCTAGTGTCGCCTCGTCTAATGGTAACAGTTTGAAAATTAATTTCCATTAAACAACTTTATCGACAGATGTGTGAGCAGTTAAAAAGTCGATTCTTTTATTATTATAGCCAACTGAGTGTACAAAATGTTTTAGGTTAATTCATGAAATCAACTCAAAAATAATGCGGAATGGACTCTAATTTGATTTCGTCTCACCCATTGGTTTCAAAAACCAAAACCAAAAGTTTCACCTAATTTTTACACTTATTAAATGATAATGTGAACATTTAATCTAATTGAAATGGAAATGGGTGTGATTATGGAAATTAGACTTATAATATTGCCTCTGGTGTATTATAATTCGTTTGTTATAACTTGAAGAACGCCGAATCTCTTTAAATGCCGAAAGTAAAATTTATGAGTGTTCGATTACCTTTTGAATTACGACTGGACTCGAAGGATAAATGAGCGCTCGATGAAATTTTTTTTATAATAAATTACTTCTAAGCAAAACTGTATAACCCGTAACGGTAACTGTTAATACAGGAAAACGAAATGATCATAAACAACGAAACAACGAGAGAAGTGAAAGTAAAACACTTCAACGGGAACAGCGGATGAAAGCGAATAAGTTCCTGCAAACCCGCAGGAGTAGCAATTACCGCACGCACTCCGGAAGGGCTGTTTATATTTCATTCTCGGTCACAGAAATCCTCAACCCCGGTACGGTACTCACACCCTCGTTTACCATTAGATTTATCAATGCATTTTATACGGTAACATTTAAAAGAAGATAAGGAAGACATTTATTTTCAAGCGTTTATCTCTTTAGGTATAAAATGGTGGCTTCGGTTTGCTCTTTTGATATAAGAAAATTAAGTTCTCACGTAGTTACTCATGTGGATGGTATTTCCTGTGTGACGAGATTGTTTTTCTCTCTTTTACATCCACGCTGAATGACCAGCGTGAATTCTTACCTCGAGAGTCTAATTTACTTACATCATCTCATCAATTACAAGTAAAAATACTACTCAGTTTGATCTTATTTTCTGGTCTTATTTTAGTAAGCGTAACAATGATGGCGTCTGAAACTAAAGCAAATAATTTTTCCACTCATGCTTTATGATTGACGTTTTATTTTGTAATTGATTATTTCAAATTAATATTTAACAATTTGGTATTTTAATTATTTTAGTAGAAATTTTTCAGGGAATTGTTATAAATTATTAATTAAATAAAACTATTGTCGAAGATCATTAACGATAAATAGTGAACTTTTGTAGAATTAACGAATACTAAGCACTAACAAACTTTTATATTATACAAGATGCTTACGAATTTCATCAAAATTGCGAGAAGATGGGTGACTAAGTAACCTCAAATATTTTCTATACTTAAACAGTTTTTTATTTTCTTGAGTAATTTAGAAAAAGACCTAATCAACTCTACCCAATGGGCAATTACAACTAAAGAAAAATTGTGAAAATTGGAAAGCTTAGATTGTTGATTATAATAGTTTAGTTTAATTTCCAGCTCACACACAAAACACAATTTGATTACTATTTTTGTCTTTTAATATTTTAAAATTTACTATATAAAATGCAATTTTTAATTGAATATCTCATAAACAAATTTAATTTTTACAAAAAGTTTGTATTAATTTGCAATTTTGTAGCAATAACAGTATAAATCTATGGCTAAATTAAAACGCACGCATTCTCATCGTAACATATGGTTATAAGCATACTAAACTATTTTTTGTATTATATCTTCTTGAAAAATAATTATGAAATGCTAATTAATTTTTTCTTTATTTCCAGGTAAGTCGTTGCTTGTATAACATTTGATGAAACCATTCAAAGGTAAACCTAATCTAATGAAATATTTTATGAACAATGACTAACACATTTTTTTTTAAATTTCATAACTTGTTACGTTGCAGTGCGATATTTATAAATATTTGCGTTGTCTTAGAATATTTACACGATAATTTTGCATATTCATGTTAATTGGTTGAAACAACAGTATTTTGATTTAACATTGTATATTATATTATTTGATAAAACACTTAGTTTTGAAACGTTCGGAAATATTTATGTTTATTTGGATTATACAGGGCGATTCATTGGTAAATATGCATACATTAGGATTAGATACAGGGCATCAAGAGGATTTCAAAAAACATATATTGTACAGGTCTCAGATCTTTTATAACCAAGATACATGGTGTTTTGTTTATTTTTTTCTTCATTTGCGGATAACTCACGAACCATACTGTGAATTTTCTTTATATTGACAACATATTTTTCTTAATGTTTATCTATGTACGGATTCAAAAATTTTGTTTACTCAAAAAGACGTCAAAATTTTGAAAAACTGTTTACATATTTGAAAAGAGCAGGAAAAACTGAGTTAAAATAGACTTTAACTAATTTGAGACAAACTTAAATGTTTCGGTAGTATATCGGTTTAAAATTCAAATAAAATAAATTTTATTTAGGAATTCATGAATTTTTTATTTTTAAAATAATGCAATTTGTCATTTTTGTTGTTCCCTTTAGTTTATCTTAAAGTCTTGATGCAAAATTAATCGGCAGGGTCGTATTTAGGATAAAATACGTATTTCAATACATACCTACATATTATCAATCTTGAAAAGGAACACCCTGTATTTCAAAATTTTTAAAAACTGTCTGCTTATTTTAAAATAGTAGAAAAACTGAGTTATAATAGTCACTTTTCTATTTTCCACATACAATTGTGTTACAACTAATTTGAGACAAACTTAACTGTTTCAGTAGGTAATACATCGATTTCAAATTCAAATAAAATCAATTTTATTTTGGAATTTATAAATTCTCTGTTTTGTCATTTTTGTGTTTATTGTTTACATATCTATCTTAGAAACGCCCTGTATGCTTAATGAAATTGTAATAATATTTTTTTAAGACAATGTTTCTTAAAATATTCTTGTGTGAGCGAAAACGGTGCCCTGTTTTATTAAATTAAATAAACTCCTGAAGATTTATAAACTGTTTAAATTCAAGAATTTTTCAAAAATTATAAATTACTGTAGAGCGGCATAGACATGAACTAATATGTAAGTTTAATTACTGAGTAATTATTTTGTTAGGTTCTATTTAAAAAATTAATTTAATTAGATTTAAAATAGTAGAGACAAACTTCTCTTTCGGTTTTTTTTAAAATCATGAGTAAGTATTGTCAACAATAATTTGTATTATTATTTGTATTAATTTGTATAATGTAATAATAAGTACACATTATTATTATTATTATTATTAAAATTAATTTTATTTGAATTGTCCGATGTATTATGGAAACATAAGTTGGTCTCAGATTATTCACTAACATAATTGTACGCAGAAACTAGAAAAGTGACTATTATTTTTTCTGCTCTTTTCAAATAAGCAAACAGTTTTTCAAATTTTTGAAATACAAGGTGTTCATTTCCAAGATTGATGTGTATGTATTGGAATACGTATTTTATCCTAAATACGGCTCTGGCGACTAATTTTACATTTAGACTTTAAACGATAAACTAAAGGGAAACACAAAAATGAAAAATTTCATTATTTTAAAATAAAAATTCAAGAATTCCGAAATAAAATTTATTTTATTTGAATTTTAAACCGATATATTACCGAAACATTTAAGTTTGTCTCAAATTAGTTATAATAAAATTGTATGAGGAAACTAGAAAAGTGTCTATTTTAACTTAGCCTTTTCTGCTCTTTTTCAAATATGTAAACAGTTTTTCAAAATTTTGACATTTTTTAAGTAAACAAAATATTAATTTTTTTTTAAGTCCGTCCCTGTATTATGTTTATACGCTATTGTATACTTTACCGGAGAAGAAAAATATGTTGCGAATATAAAGAAAATTCACAATGCGTGGTTCGTTAGTTATGGGAAAATAATAGTATATTATGAGCATGTAATGCGGACTATTAAGACACAAGCAACGTAATTCGGAAATGAGCCGAAGGTGAATTTCCTAATACACGTTGCGAGTGCCTTAATAGTCATTACATGCGAATTGCACACACTATTTTTCTATTAACCTATAATGTTAAATAGAAACACTAATTTTATATTTGGGCACTACTATACTCAGTATACTATTGGCGCGGAGTAATAAACCTGTCAGAATTATCTAATCTCCCGTATTGCAGTGGCGTAGGTACCTGATACGTTTGGAAAATCATATTTTTACTAGGTAAATATATTATAATAGTAAAATCTACCTTGATATGAATTATTATGTGGTTTCTTTTATTGTTTCAATCCTTACTTTGTGGAATCTATTTTTCATAGTAAATAATTTAATTCAGCAATATTTCACCGTATCTTGGTATAATACCCACATCTACGGCTATGATTCTCGTTTCGTCAGTACCTGTGCTGATGGCAACGTGTTTACACAGATTAAACTATTGTTCTCTGACCCTAGATGGGTCGATATGCTGCAAGAGCGGCACAATGATCGTATTTTGGTTAGAATTTATTGGTTTTTACTTAACCGTAGAAGTACCGCTTTCACAAGAAAATGAAGAATTATTTCAAGCAATAGCCAATAGTATACAGACTTTACTTAGTTACGAATTGTAAAATGTGCTAAATTTATGTTTGACTTTTAGCCACAGCACCAGTCGATAACTACAATAGACAACGGTGTATTTCTATTGGTTCTAAATTTACATCATGGAACATTTGATAATTACGTAATGTCGCAATTCTATTGGTTCTAAATCTGTATCGTAATAAAAATTTGTGTCGTAATGAATTTCATTAGAGTACAGATTGTAAAACTCGAATATATGAAATACAATACAGAAGTAGAAAAAGGAATAAACAAAAGTAAATAAAACACTCTGTGTTTAATTATAAAGGATCGCAGACCTGCACAATATACGTTTTTTAGAATCCTCTTGATGTCATCTAATCCTAACTTATGCGCATTTGCCTAAGAATCAACCTGTATTAATTTTTTAATTTCACGTTGGTAAGACCCTTATTCCACACTCAATTGTGTATTAATGACAAGTTTAATAATCTTCAATTTAGGGTTTTTTGAATGAATTTTGACGTTTGCTTAACCTTTAATTTTTGAAACTTCGTTTTCTAATTTATATTTAAATTTAATTTAGGAGTTAACTACTAATTATTATTCAATAGGGGCCATCCATTAAAAATTTAGCTTTTGTACCCCTCTTTCTTTTTAGTCAGGTTGTGTTATATTTTATTGCATTGCTAAAACCTGAGTCTTATGGTTTAATTATTTGTTTAAATATTTATACATAATTATTTTTTTATTAAATATTAAATATATTATTTAGTTATACAACCTTCACATTGCATAATTCTTAATTAATAAATTTGTAAAAATGAAAATTTTCTTTCATTCCATTATTTATGAAATTTTACAGATACTCTAAATTTATAATTTTAAAATTTTTTATTTTTTTTTCTTCTAACTTAAATCTTATTTCTCTACTACAATCTATTCTAAAGATCTTTTTTTTAAATATTAGAGTTACTTTAATGTTGTTTTTCTAATGTAGTGTTATAGTTTTTTATTTAATTTTTGTTAGTGGTTCAAAATGTGATATTTTCAAAGTTATTCTTAGTCAATGTCTTAAAATTTATTTTTTTTATATTCTGTTTTAATTCACTTTGTTTCAATTTTCCATTTTTTTTACTTCATCGCTTCAAGTCATTTTCATTATTCAACTTTCAACTTTTTTCTCAACTTATTTAATTCGTAGAGAAGCAATTATTTTAGGACATTTTTTCGAGGTTTAAATGTTCTCAAATAATTCGCTACTAACAAAAAAATTCAGATTTCAATTCATGCTCGAAGGATATTCGTAAGTAATATCATAAGAGCAGGAAAAATTAGATGCCCAAATGGTTTTTGACAAGACTATTTCATGAGTAACAGATTATTCTGCATGCATTATGTACTTATAGGTATTAATTTGAAAACTGAAAAACAGGTAATTTATTTAATCACAAAATACTACAAACTTAATTATTTATGGTACAATTAAAATATAAATTGCAATTTTGGTACAGTAGAAGTATTGTAATTTTTGGTGACAACAACTGTCAAGTTTTGCCGCGGGTAAACTCGAAAAAACTGCTGACAAGCTGCTGTCATACAGTTTTTCCATCTAGAAACCATTTGTAATTCAAAATTACGCGTTTCTGATTGGTGGAAATTAAGACGAGGGAAATAGTTAGTTATAATATCACAAGTGTTTAAATTATTTTCGAAAATTTTTTTTGTGCTGCGCGACGATGGATAATTTTCTTAAAATATTCGTGACAAAATTGCTGGTTTAAATAAGGCGTTTAAGAGGAATACGTAGTAGCACTGCGCCATCGCTAAATCGTGCACAATAAGTATGCATTTTAATGCGTCGAATGGTCTTAAAGTACCTATACAATTGGCTCAAATTTTTAAGCTATTAGCAATGTTTTGAATTAAATTGGTAGACTTATTCGTGGTTGTGGTAGAATTTTGATTTTGTATTTATTTCTATTAAAGTTATGGTGTTAGATATGCTATAAAATGTACAAATTCAAACATAAAAACAAAAAGTAAGCATTTTGAAAAAGAGATACTACAGCGACAAAGTCCCAAGTTTTGTATTTCTAAAAACATTAAGTTTTACTTCAGACATTTAAAATTAAAAGCTGTTTTAAAGGTACTTTAAGTGCATGGTTTAGCGATGGCACACTGCTAGTATGTATTCCTCTTAAATGATCTGTTTATTTGAAAAATCAGTCACTTATCGTAAAGCACTTTTGCACATTTTTGGCCCGTAGTGGATGGTCTACTAATAATTTTAAAATACATTATCTTTTATGCTGGCTAATTGTAAGCTTGCACCGTATCTAGTGGCAAAACTCGGGCAAAGAAATACGAATTCTTTCACACACCAGATTTCAGTTTTATGTAAAGTTGTTGTTTAATAAATACGGTTAACATAAAAAAGTTGAATTTTTTAATTTTCAAATTTTATTTGTTACAAACAACGATCCTGTATTTGAAATTGTGAATGCCCAAAAAAATTATTTGAAAAATACAAGCACTTTAAGTCATTTCCAGTATTCATCTTTCTATTATTCTTTTCATTTTTTGTTTTTTTTTCTCACTTAATTAACTCATACTCGAAGTCACATTAAACATTAGTTTTAGATTTTTTTTTAACTGCGCGACGAGGTAATGTTCTCAAAATATCGAAAAAAAATTCCAGGTATAATTACGCTCGTGTGCTATTTGGTAAAAAATTTTCACACCCCAAATACAAATCAAAAGTGATCAAATTAATTAATGTAGATCGTAGATGTTTTCAATTTGGTGTTACAATTTTTTTCTCAAAAATTAATAAATTAATGTATGTGGGCGTCTACTAACATTGTTAAAATAAAAAAAATCTGGATGACCGTTTTTGAGAAATTACTCTTATAAATTTAAAAAATAATTTTTCTCACTTAAAACACACCTGTGACGTATGACGTCAAGAGTCACATAAGTAACCGTCGCTGTCCTGCTTTTTGCGTGATTGCCACTAGTACAAGTCACAGCTCGTTACTTATAAAACGTTGAAAAAGGTTTTCTGCACTTGTAGTTGATAGTCTCTTGTAAGAGCTTGACTTAAATTAGTTGAACTTCAAGGCTTTTGGGTACAAATAATGCAATTTTTAACTTACTGGTACCACTTATAAGCTATATTATAATGATTAGAATACGAAAATGTACAAATTTAATAAATCTAAAACAATGGAAAACACCAAAAATTGTCCAAAAATTTCCACTTCTATTTTCCGGAAATTTTTCTGACTGTCATGGTAACTAGTAAAATAAAGAAATCCTAATGTTGTATTTTTTAATTTTCCAAAAATCATTACCTAATTATTTCTTCCTTTTCTCTTTTTTTTTTTTCTTTTTTTTTTATTTTTCCTTTTAAAATAAATTCTTTATCTATTTTTTATTTCTTCAGTTTATCATCTTCCACATTTATTGTAGGTACCGATCCCTTCCTACGAACTGGTCTATATGGTTTGCCCCACGTTAAGGGTCAAGTGTTTGTCTTTTCTGTTTTGATTATTTATTTCATATCGATTCACAATTATTTTCTGTATAATATTATAAATAATTAAAAAAAAATTAAAAGTGAATGTCAAAATGAATTCTACTAATTATTTATGGAAAATAATAGAAAAAGACAACTGTTTACGATTAGCAATAAAATTTTTGTATGCAATAAGTCAGTAAAGTGTCCTATTGAACTAGCTCATTTCTCAACTCTCATTTGTCGTATAATTTTAAGCTTGTTCTTTACTCACTTTGTGCAAAAATAATTATTTATCATTTTTTAATTTATTTAAAAACTAAACGTATTAAATACTTCAAAATCATTACAGTTTAAACATGTCGAATTTTCTACACAATTACAAATAGTGTTAGTTTGACAGAATAATCTTGTCCATTTCGTTGTCGGATTGTTTAAAGTTTCAAAAATTTATTTATCTACAGAGGGGTCCAAAACGATGTACACAGTCTTGCCAGTAAATATCTTGTAAACAAAATGTCCTAGAGTTACAATTCTTTCGCGGTTGTGTAGTGCATTGTTTTCTCAACAGATGGCAATGGTTATGAGTCACATGATGAGAGTGTGATGCGCATGTGCAAATAAAATAACAAACGAACTGTATAAACAACAACATGGCTGTAAGACTGACTTTTGAGCAACGCAAGGCCGTACTGAAATGGTATTGGAAGTTTGAGAACATTCAAGAGGTACAACGACGTTGGCGGGCTGAGTTTGGTACCGATCCACCAACACGTCGAACAATTGCCCGTATTCGGGATAAATTTGAAAATGATGGGACTGTTAAAGATGTGATTAAAGGAAGAACGGGGCGACCACGGACAGTAAGAACTCCAGCTCGCAGTGCTGCGGTGTTGCAACTCTTCGCACGATCACCGCAGAAATCAGTGAATCACTGTGCACGCGAAAGTATGGTAAGCCGATCAAGCGTGCGGCGAATACTGAAGTCTGCAAAATGGAAGGTGTACATTCCACGATTGTTGCATGCTATGAACGAAGACGACCCGGATCGAAGGGTTGAATACTGCGTGGTTTGAAGACATGGTTCGTGATAACGAGGATTTTTAGGGCAAATTATCTGTCTGACGAGGCTCAGTTCAAACTGAATGGAACTGTGAACCGTCACAACTGTGTACTGGGCTCCTGTAAATCCACACGTTCACGTGGACAAGGAAGTGAATTTACCTGGTATTAATGTGTGGTGTGGTCTGTCATCGCGCGGGTTGATTGGCCCTTTCTTCTTTGAAGGTACTGTAAATGGTGAGGTGTATCTCGAAATGCAAACATCGATTTTCCCTGCTATTCGAGAGATGTTTGGCGATGAGGTGTTCTACCTACAACAGGATGGTGCTCCACCGCACTACCATCGAAATGTAAGGGCGTACTTGGATAACACAGTACCTGGACGTTGGATAGGTCGAAGAGGTCCTATTGAGTTCCCACCACGGTCTCCAGACCTAACACCACTGGACTTCTTCCTATGGGGAACATTGAAGAATGAAGTTTATCGACAGAAGCCAGCTACACTGGACGCACTACGAGAATCCATTGAAGCATCATGCGCAGCCATCACACCGGACACACTGGTAGCCGTAGTTCGATCAGCAGTTCAGCGGCATCGACGCTGTATAGCTGTTAATGGTGGTCACTTTGAACACATATGACTATCTGTTGAGAAAACAATGCACTACACAACCGCGAAAGAATTGTAACTCTAGGACATTTTGTTTCCAAGATATTTACTGTCAAAGACTGTGTACATCGTTTTGGACCCCTCTGTATGAATAGGTAACCTGATTATTTTGTACTTGAAGTAAATCCCTATTATTACTTGTCTTGTTTTTTTACAGTCCTCGAGTTTTACAATTCAGAAATCGGCTAATTTTTACTAAAACAAAAAAGTAGATCTAGTAAAAGGTCAAAAAATAAAATCACTCCAATCCTTCAAATTGCTTCGAAAGTGTAAATTAAGGGTAAGACTAGAAATACTTTTGCTCAAACTTGATTAATCACCATATTCAACATTTATTGGAGAATCTCAACAATGTGCCAAATATCATAACAGATCAGTAAAATTTGACATTACTTGAAAGTGAGTGTTGAACTTTTCTGCCTTAAATCAGTCGTACAAAAAAATAAGTTTAAGACAATGTTTATGTAATTTCAGATAATAAATCATATTTTGGTGTCGAAATTGTCACAAAAGTCAATGGATAAAAGAACAAGATAAATAAATTTACCCCCCTCCACCAGTTTCCCACGCCTATGCTTGAAATTAATTTTGACCAATACTGTAAAGTAGTAGCTCTTACTAATAGTAAATCGTACGCGAAATCGCATTACTCTATCTCTAAGGGTTCCTGAGATATTAAATAAAATCCATTTCTTGGTGGCAACATTCAAAGGACCGTACCTCATTTAAAAGACTTTTACGGACCCATGTTTATAGGAACTTATTTTCATATTTTTGAAAGTAGAATCAGCCCTTGAAGTTTGTCTTTCTATTTCGTGATCACCCTGTATTTAGTTCTGCAAACTATCATTGAAACAATAATATAAGAAAATAAGACTTTGTTTAAAACGACTCTATATTTGAAATTGTGAATGCATGAATGAAAAATGATTTGAAAAATTGAATACATTTTTTGAACGGTATCTTTCTTTGAAGGCTGATTATACTTATAATAAAATGTCTAAAGACTTACACGTAGATCTCAAAATTTATAAAATGTAACGAACTTTTAACCCAAAAATCATTATTGAACATGATGAGTCCCTTTGAGTTTCCTTAACTCCTCTACGATTTTTAAGATTATCTTCCCTATCGCTTGATCATAAAAAAAAGGAAACGGTACCGGAAAATGGGAAAAAAGACATAAAACGGAATTCCAAAGAATGTCGGAATTGGACAAACTAGTAGTTTGTTAAAATGCGAACAGGTAATAATGAGCAGTCGTAACAGATCATAAAGATAAATTTAGAGAAATACAATGAAATAAAGTCTGTTTACCTTAAGTATGCGATGACGTGAAACGTAGTAATTATTACAGCCAATATAACATTGAACATTTTGTTTTACCATAATGCAAATTAAAGTTACTTTACTTATGTCAAGTTGGCAAAACTTCACGATGTTGCGATATACTTTCTTGCAGTTCGAATCAGTTGTTATGCAAACCTGACAACCATTTAACAAACTGCTACATGACGTCATCTCATTGCTATTGTGAACGAACTTTAGGTTTTAATACAAATAATAACATCACTATGACGGTTATTGTAATCAATGGTATGACGTTCTATTTTCTAAATTAAATGGAGAAAACACATTAAAATTGACAGTTCTCATGTATAGCAAATCAATGAATACAGTGAAAACGTAAAAATTTTTTTCACAATAACGTAATTTCTGATGAAATTCCAAACAAAAGAATATATTGCGTAACTCTATATTTAAATAGTAACACATTTGTAAATAACAACAATCAAATAAATACTGGCTTTGAGATAAAAGAGCAAACGGCTAATCAAAACCTATTCTGTTCATTGCAACGAAGTCGGAATCGAACAAAAAATTACACAAGCTAAAACTTATTTCGGAAGGTACGTTTTGATTTACGTTTGTATAGTTCACAACTTGTAATTAACTTGCCTTTATTTTCGTGCATTGAAAATGATTAAATGTACTTCATTGAATGTGTTTACATAAATATACGCACAAATAACAATGTAGCTAAATTATGTTCATGAATGTTTTCCATTAATTTTTTATTTCATAAATATTTAATACCCCGTAGACTCACAATTAATTATAGAAAACTTCTTCATGAGAGGACAATCGTGTGATTTTTATTAGTGGGAGTTGATTGCAACGGCCACTTTTCAAAACAATCACCTTTTCTAATTCATAACACCCTCTGTGTTCTCAACGGCCACCTTCGACTTTATTCACAACGGCGCGTTTTTTCACAACGGCAACTTTCCACATTTTACAACACTTACTTTTTTATAATGACGTTGTTCACAATGGTCATCTTGTTCATATATGCCACCGAAAAGAGTATATATATACCGGCCACTTTGTGCACATTCTGAAAAAAAATCTACTATAGCCTTGATTCACAAATAACTATTGGATCATACAAAGATCCTGCTTTAATGATCAGGTACAATATAGTTATTTACACTACGTAGACGGAAGGTGAAGTTTTCGTTCTCGCTTCGTGGAAGATGCAATTCAAGTGGACGAAAACGACCTTATTTCTAAGTGGTGTATTTGATTTTGTTCGAGACCTTCAGCCCATTTTCTTTAATGGGTCTTTAATTTTGAACCCATAAGAATTGGAACATTCACCTCTGCTTCTAAGCTTGAGCTACTAATTCGTTCGTTTCTTTTAACTTTTTTAAGCTTTTTACTTCCGCAGCACTTTGCGACGTTTTTCCTCTTCTTTAATAGAATATTTCCATGCGTTTGCTTCGCGATATCCAATAATAATTGTTCAATAGCTTTGGTTTGAGCGTTCTAGTTGAATTACCAGGGGTTTTCATGACTTTATCTTCTCGGATATTACTACTTACCTTCAGCTGAGGTTGCGGGAGGTCCACAACTTATTGATATCTCTCATTGATGTTTCCTTCACCTTGTTAAAGCATTTAAATCGTGCTTGTCATCAAGAATAACATTCCTGTTAAGTAAATAAATGCTCGCTTTTTGACATCCATTTTTGATTGCCTCAGAATCCAATTCTTTCCAAGTTCTTCCAATGCGTTTAGAAAGTACTTTTTATTTATTATTAAACCAATATGTTTCTTTGCCAGGACACTAATCTGAAGTCCTATTTGTCTTTTACCGATTTAAACACAGAGGTTGTGAAAGATTACTCGTCTATGGAGGCAATTTGAGAATGGTAACACCATTATCACGAGCTAATTCAATAAGTTAAACTATAATTATTAAACATATTATTAAAGCACGTCAAAGTGATTATAAACAAATGCTTGTTCGGTTCTAGTTGTTAGTAGTTCCTGAAAAGAATTTCTCTTCATTTGGTAACTATGAATCCCACACATCCTTCCCCTTAAATATTATAAAGGCAAGGGCTTTAATCCCTGAAGTAGAAGCAGCCGATAAAATTGTGATATTTTCTCTACCCTGTTCATAAGTAGTTCGTGAACTCGCTTTTTCTTTCGCTCCAACAAATTTCGTCTTCTGGGGATGCGACAAGGTTCCATAAAACGTCTGGTTTGTTCTGAATATTTCGATCATTCACAGTTTTGTCTAATAACCAAAATAATTATTGCTAATAAAATGATCTGTTATCTTTTTTTGAGAATTCAACACATTGCGGTTTTTTACTCAAACTCAGATTGTGTTTTTTTTTTTTAATATAAAAACCATTCTTTCCCGAGAATACTATTTTTGAATGGTGTTTTCAGTTTATTTTAGTAGCATACTCGCCTACAATATTAAATACTTCTTTGCGAAAAATTCCGAAACCTCACCGTTCCATTGTCGTGATATATTTACCTAATTGAATTTTATCATCATACGGAATGGCTGGGGCTCTTTTCTGAGCCTTGCTTTTCTGACCACAAACACCAGTAACATGATGTGGTTTTCAGAATTTTATATTGATTGTGTTCTCTTTAAATAAGACAAGGCATTTCTTGTAATTCCTTGAACAGCAATAAAAGTTGCACTAAATTAATTTACAAGAATTTTAGTTACGAAATTTGTTTGTATATACCAATAACCAATAAGGGCCCATATCACAACGACCACCACACACGTTTCACTACACCTTTAATTACAACGGCCACCTTGTTCATATTGCCAACGACACTCAGTTACAAAAGTGACCACTAGGGTCTTTCAGAACATCCACTTTTTTTACTACGGCCATTATGATCATAACGACCTATTTTAGTTGTAACGACTGTCATAGCATTTTTTCACTTTTTTAATAACATTTGTGCGTATCTCATGTTTAAAGAGCACTTTACTGTTGTGCAAAAAACGTTTTTAAAAATTTCAAGGGCGAAAGTTTCCAACCAAGCAAGGCTGTTCCCCAGAAGCTCAAAATTTAATTCGAATATTTTTTGTCTTTTTTAAGAGACGACCAACAATCGGGGGACACACAGTATAGTTAAAATATATAAAAAAGTTCTATTTCAGAACATTTCTTTTAAATAATATTTGTTCTACAAAATTTGATGTTAACTTTCTGGAAATATTTATGTCTTTCGTTCGAATTTGAAGAATGCATTATTTTTCACCAAACATTCAACTGCATTTGCAAACAAACTATCGTAAACATATAAAAAAACCATTGAATGATACGGGGACGCCTGCTTAAAATGTCACAAAGTGTTTCAAAAGTAGTTGTGACACATGTTTTCGGCACTATTTTTGTTCTATTTTGCTGTTAAGTACTCAATAAGTAAGTAGATATCAATAAATTGGTTGTGGTATAGTTTAGTAATTTAGGCTGCTTTTATTATTGTCTTAATTTTATCGAAACAAATGACGAATAGCATGCTTCAAAGTGCGTTAATGGAATCCATAACCTCACGCTATTAACCATCAATAGTGTGTAGCATTAAAATTAAAAAAATATATTCAATAACCACCTTTAATTAATATAAACATGTAAATTTATGTTTGAGTTTAATTTCTCTGAAAATGTAATATAATATAATAATTGTAATCAAAGCAAAATAATATTTAAATTTTTTAACTAAATCTAATTATTCGACCGTTAGTTATTCACGTATAAAAAGAAACGTGTAAATTGAATATGTAAATATTTATTTTTACGCTTTTAATATAATTAAGGTATTATTTGCTTTCAAAATCCCTCATGTGAACATAAAATGGATATTTATTAACTTAATGCTTTTTCAAATACGAGCACATTTTATTCTCGTTTTTTTTTTTAATTTACGGATGTTTGATTATAAACAAATTCAAATTTCCATTACATTTCGCTAAAAATAATCGCCGCGGGGAAATTTTTTAGTAAATATTTATAGTACTTTCATGTTTCGGTTTAACGAAAGCAATTTTCTTTAGTTGTTTGCGTTTTGTTAAAGCAATCTTTAGTACGTCTCTGTAGAGAAAAAAGTCGCCCAAATTCAATGATCCTTTACAACCACCTGACGTATATTATTACAGCTGGCCGGTCGCATTCATTCAAGTGCTCTATCCGAAAAACGTTCACTCTACGTCATTCAGTTGAATTATACAGCACAGCTGTTCTTAGCTCGTTTCGTTACATATAGAGTTTATTGTTAGTATCACATTCCATCGTGGATGTAAAGACGAAAATAAACATAAAGATCAAAGAACTGCGACATATGACTTTAAAAATTGATTCCGCATTTGTTTACTACCCTTATTTCCCATAACATTAAACAATTCAATTAATCAGCATTTTTCCACTCCGTTGCATAATAACAACGCTATACAAAACTCTAAAACAAGCAATTAAACACAATGTAAGAAAATCGCCTTCCACAGATGTGGAATAATTTTTTAGGAAAGTTAAGAATTTTAGTAAGTGTTTATGTTCAATTGAAATAAACTCATTCGCATTCCTACAGTAAACGTATATGTTAAATATTCATTTTTTTCCTTTTATAATTTTACTTAATGCTAAGGTTCAAAAGAATTTATAAACGTTAAAGAGCTTTGAAAATTAACATTCAGTTACTCTACTTTTTTTGATCATTTTAAAAAGTTACACTTTGTAGCGTCAAATTAGTCGGAGAACATCTACTTACGAAGCATTTTGCGCTGAAATTAGCGCATTTATTCTAAGACGTTTAAACCATTGTTGAAGACACCACAGCTAAAATTTTGGAATAGTCTGTTAAAAACGAAATAGTGTTGTCAAGTAATTCAATAAATAATTTCGCCAATTTTAATTGTGTTCGTTTTGTTACATATTAAATTTATACTCAATTGTATTACTATTAACTATAAGCTGCGAACCTATACAGTGTGTTCACGGATTGAGTACACCCTGTACACTTAGTTACCAAGTGTCAAGGACATTTCGTCGAATGGGCACAACGCCGAATGGACCCAACCTCGATACTTGACACAACGTCGAAACCAATTGTTGAACATATCGCCGAAAGTGGACAGAACACCGAAATCACCTGCTGGACACAATGTCGAAAATAGACACGACGCCTAAAACATTAATTGGACATATATTCGAATGTGGACATATCGTCGAAAAGCTAAGATTGACGTTGCATACATCGGAAATCGGGCCGAAGCCGAAGTCGCAACTCTTTAAAGACGACAACCTATTCTGCAGAAATCTTAACGATGTACACAATGTATATAAAATTTCTAATTGGATCCAGCATTAATGGACGTTAAAGCTTCTACTTTTTTTGATGATGGTAAAATGTGTCATTGCACATACCGTCGAATGTGAATACTTGATCAATATATCACCAGATAATTCTACAGATTTATATTATTTTTGTAAAATTTTAAGTCGTTTATGAAAACAGTTTCCAAACTGAAATTTTATAATGAAGCAAAAGAAAAGCCGCAAGCCCGTCTCCATATAAACACGATATCTAAAAAACGATTGCTTCGATTTTAACCAAACTTGTTACATAGATGTATTTAATAATACCAGAGATTTGATTGATTTTGGATATAACGAATCGCCAAAAGGATACATGACTTACATCAATTTTCTTTATGTATAATATTTTCAAAGATAACACTGGTACACATTTTTTTGAAATAAAGCCATTCCTAATATAATTACAACTTTTTGTTTAAACATTTTTTTTGACCCGATGTAATTACATCAGAAATTACTGAGATGTTAGAGATTTTATTATCTATCACTTTTATTTGAACTATTTTTGTTTATAATTCAATTTTCTTTACTCCTTTTTTTCAAGTAAATTTTTTAATTCTCTCAGCGATTTCGTATTGACGCCTTAAAAGTTATGCTTTGTTAAACAGTCAGTAAATAAAAATCAGGTAGAATTCCCTCCAAAAATACTACTACTACCAAATGGACTATCATAGGAGAGTCTTCCTGAATGACTGGGAATCCATTTATATTCTGCCAAATTACACAACATTCATCACAAAGTTTACACTGTTTTAAATAGGTTGTTGGTGTTTGGTGTACCATGCAAACTCACCTTCTATTGGTTCTTCAAACACAGCTTCTTTAGGATCTGCCTATTAGAATCATTTCGGTCTTATTATTATAGTTTTTTGGTAATAATATTGATATAAACATTTTTAAACTGTAATAAGAATTTTTTATTTCCCCATAAGTAGCTGGTTTTACTTTGTTCAATTTTTGTATTTTCAAAATTGTTTGCACAACAGTTTTTGATGAAAACAGTATGGTTATTATATGTAATCATTTAATTCATTGAAGTAAAACTGTAATTGGATAAAAACTAAGTTATTATGCAGAAATCAAGTAGGGGACAGTAAGTATACATTCACCACAACATTTACAGCCTCATGAGTGACATCTCCACCATAGCTGATTGCTTCGGCCAAAATCTTGACATATTGGAGACTTTCATTTTGATTAGTTTTTGTCTTGGTCTTGATACCGCTTCACTTTCTTTACAGGATGTTTTTTTAGTTGTGATTTAGAATTAAAAGTAAATCCTTGAACGGGTAGTTTAAAAGTAGATGTTCGAGAAGAAGGAGAAGGGGTTCTCCACGCGTTTTGTTTCCCGAATGTTAAATTATTTATTGATATATAGGTGTCAATAGATGTAGAAGCCGTCGTACAAGATGAAATTTCTTGAGTTGAATTATCGAAATCGTCATCACTGAAATAAAACGACTAAAGAATATTCTGGTTCATGAAACTTTTTTCTGGTTCGACTTTCTGCGATTTCTGCTTCGACTCCCGCTTCCGATCTATGCAGCGTTTGCTTCTCGACGTTGAATCGACATTCGAAGATATGTTCATTCACTGAATTTGGCGTTGTGTCCATTTTGGGCATTGTGTCCATTAGGTGATTTCATTGAAATGTCCATCTCCGGTTACAAAAAAAATTGAGTTGAAATTTGAGTTTTTACGAAGAATCATCGAAAGTTTTCAAACTAAAGCACAATGTTTAAAATTGGTTCATTTCGTTTAGTAGAGATAGAGTAAAATAGTTTTTGTAACCCTTTGTCGAATTTTTGGTGAAAATTATATTTTTCGTTTTAGAAGGAGCGAGGACAAACTCCCCTATTTCAATTTTTAGTTTTCGGAATTAAATTATATATTGTATATAAAAATATGGTATTTTTTTTGGATTAAAGTGCATCAGTTGCTATGGCTATTAGCACTTAGAAAACAAACTCCTGTTTCAGGTACAAAGACGTGTCTTACAGTACAGTACATTGCACTCCTGCACCCCGCATGCGTTTCTTATATTTCTAAGATTTGAACAAATTATTAGTACATGTCTAACCGTTAGGTTGCCTTAACATTTACCACAGATTGGAGGTGAAACATCTTTGAGGAAATACGATGTCGTCAGTTTCGTATGACCCAACCTTAACCTTGTCATCGTAATTTGTTGACGTTTTGCAGCCGTTAACGGACTCGTTAATGGATCTTAGATGCCCGCATGTCTGTATCTATTCTTCCTGCCATTTTTCTGATATTTTTGTTGTGAGATTACGCAACAAATGGTTTTTATTTATTTGGAGTAGCTTGTATTGGGCCAAATAGTTTGTTGACTATGGCGGGTCATCCAGGATGTATGTTAAATCTCTATATCTTGGACTATTGTATTAGACACGTGAAGAAAAGGGGTGTTCCTAACATGCGCTGAAGGATATCGAACTCCGTTGACATCATCGGCCTTATGATGTTGTTGCTACCCCATATACGGACTTTGGCCGAATATGAGACGGCAAGCATGGACGTTACGCCCGACTCCGCATATAGGCTGGATCTCGGAGTGGTACAGAAAGCCCCAATTGCGTATTAATTTTATTTTAGTAGCTATTTTAAATGAGAATGAAAATGAGCGGTGATATAATTAAAATTTCGCACCTTTTCAAAAACATATACAGCTTTCATTTATAATTTCAAAAAAGTCTATGACAACAAAGTTTCTGTATTTTATTTTTTGGATAAGTTATGTCATTTAATTGCCCTTAAAAACGTATAGTTGGACGATTGATTACAAAAACGATTTTCACTCAAATCGGTAATTACACCGATTACACAGTACATTAGTACAACATGTCCCTTTTTCATGTGTTTTATGGGGTTTTTCACTTATGACTGGAGATAGAAAATTGTGGTTCTCGTAATAGTTGGCTACTTCTTCATGAAACAAAAGATGCAATAATTACATTTCTCTTAGCCTCTTAGTCTTTGAGCTACAGGGTGTAATTGAGAATGGTCAATTTTGGAGGAGCCTTTCTATCTCGACTATGCAAATATTTACATGTAAAGTAAAACGGGGTCTTATAGATTTTCTAAAAAAAAATTTTGTTTCATGAAGAAGTAGCCAACTATGGCGAGAACCGCAACTTTCTATCTCCACTCATAATCCAGAACCCCATAAAACACATGAAAATTGGACACCCCGTATATAATGCTAAGTATACCCAAAATTAAATGACGAACTTGCAAAAACGGTCGTGAAAATAATTAGGATAAATCTACGACGCAAAATTTTAAAAAACGTCTATTATATAAATTATAGAAATTAATTTGAAAATTCCGAAGCATATTTCAATTGAAATGTCAAAATTAAAGTGATAAAATTACTTATTATCTATCCTATGCATTTTAAGGAACATTACAAAAACCAACAATTTCAAAAACATAACGGAAACTTTCATGCAAAAAACCAAAGGAGCCACGTGACCTATATGCAAATACATAATAGTGAATGTAGGTACTGTTGTAATACATATTATACTTCTAATTTCTAAATTTTTCTGATTAATTTAGATTTCCTATACGAACACGTAACAAACATTTAAAAATAGACAGTTGATTTTTAAGTACACAAATCGATTGAAAGTGGAAACTGTTTATTTTATTTGTGTCTATAGTCTTATTTTATAGAAAATTTTGTTTCGTTTCATTTTATTTCAGGTGTGAGTTGAGACACGACGACCTGTTTTAAAATGTTTATTTATTTTTTAATTGTGAACAGGATAATTGAGTATGTGGGCGTCTAAGTTTATATTAATAGAAAAAAAATTAGTTGTTTAAAATTGGAGTGAATGTTTACGGAAACAGTTATTTTGTGTCGAATCCGATCCTGGGGAATGGGCGTGTGGCTCGAGTCGTGGATCAATTTAAAGTAGCACTGCTATTTCCAGTTACTATCACGTATATTCTTCAATGTAATTATGGTCTATTCTCTTTAATCGTTTAATAGCTCGTATGGTTTTTGTCACTTTGTAACTTTTAAGTGTTTATTCTATCATACCGCGGAATCCCTGATAATGTGACCGCCCATATTTGTTCCTCGTTTCATCAAATTATAGGTATTTTTCTAATGAGGTGTTTATCAGTTATTGACTGTCACTTACATCACACAAAAATTATGTGTATTTCAAGTTAGAAAAACTATTTATTATCATTATTTATTGTTAGGTTGGCACTAAATTTCCGGCTTTATGTCTTTCAATATCAAATCAAACTTAACCTAAAAAGTGAACTGAAGGATAAAAATTTCACAAATAACAACAACTCATCAGGATTGCCAATCTTTGCTACAATCATAGTCTGCATTTTCATTTATTATGCAACAAACATATTTTTAGGGTTATTTAGATTGTATTAACTATTCCAAATTGATATACATTTCACGGAAATAATACAAACATTATCTCTACTTTATAATAACTCAATTTTTATTGTAATTAATTTTAGATATAAATTATGTTTATAGAGACTAATTAAAAATGAATTAGCGCGTTGCACGAACCAGAAAATGTTTATACATAAAAAAATTGATTTTCGGTTATGAAATTGTGCATTGGGTTGTAAAACTGTTCAAACAATAAAATAAAACGTTGATTTTTTCTCGATTGTTTTAGGTTTTGGTGGTTTACACTTTCTGTTTATGATAATCGGAGATAAGTAAAAGTATGATCCAATAGTAAACAAAAGTTTAATACACTCATGACCAACGGTTTATTTTTGTAAGAGATTGTACTCGATGCGTCAAAATTAACGTATTTACATGTGAAAAAATGTTAAAACAAAATCAGTGTGATTGTTTAAAAATATAGAGAGTGCTTTTTAAACGCGAGGCTTAAGAAACATTGTTTATTTGTAATAACTAAGAGAACGTTTTTTTGTCAATTAATATATGCAAATTTTCTTTCTCTTCTTAACCGAAGACCCAAAGTAGTAATTTTAAAATCAGTTGGATCAAGGTTACCAATTTTACCAACGGATAATAATAAAAAAAGAATGATGAATAATTGTCAAATAGCAAACTAATAGACTTAAAAAAAAGTCATTCTATGCAACAGTATACAGGGTGTCCAGAAACTCTTCTGCCAAACGGAAACTACAGGTACTAGAGGTTATTTTATGTCGATTTAACTCAAATTATCGTAATCCGAAAATTAGTGAGCCGTTTGAAGAAGACATCGTTATAAGAGTTTTCTTTTAATCATTCAAAATGCCGTTACTTAAAAATTTCAAAGTTTGTATAATCACTAAACGATTACAAACTTGTCATTCGCTGTATAAATTAATTTTTTTACAATCACCGCAATCGTTTGGGGAGGGGAGGCCAACGTTTATTTTATAAAAATTTTTTTTTTTTTTTTTTTTTATTTTTCTCTAAATTTTAGAAATTTAATATAATTTTTTATAAAAATGTCATCTTCTTTTCAATCGATATCTGAACCGTTTTCGAGAAAAATAAATTTAAACTTTTTGTGTTTCTAACATAACAGTTACTCTTATAACGATGTCTTCTTCAAAGGGCTGTAGCTCACTTAGGAAGCATTTTCTAATTAAGGTAATTTGAGTAAAATCGACATAAAATAACCTCTATAACCTGTAGTTTCCGTTTGGCAGAAGAGGTTCTGGACACCCTGTATGTAGATAAATTAATAATTTGAATCAGTGGTGTGTAGCTGTTTGAGAATTCCCCTCTTCTTCACCTACTTACTAAATCCATACCGGAATTAATTTTTTTCTTCGACGCAAGTGTCTAATTTTCATTTATATCAGCTTTGCATAGCCACATTAAGGTCAAGTCAAGTCAAAGTCATTATGCATCATTATTATTTGAGGTTTCTTCCAATTTTCTATTGAAACTTTCATTGTAAACATGTCAAGAAATCTAAGGAAAGGAACACCAACTGCAGCGTCTTTTTGGTGCAGTTTTTGGTGTTTTTCTGTTGGTTATGTCAAAAAATGTTTTTTTGTATAAGCAGAACAGATACTTTGTATGTTACTCTAGAAGTGCTATTGTGCATGTGCGTGTTACTGTAAATCCCAAAGCCTTCTGAGGTTGTGGGCAGAGGAGCATGTATGTAGATTGGGACCATAAATACTGTTTGATTTATTGATGAATCAATATTCACTTGAAGATGGATGTTTGATGCTATGGGTGGGGATAAGTGTCCGAGGCCATTCTGATCTTCATTTAATTTACAATGGCTCTCTTGTCGCTCAACTGCGTTTTTCCGTACGCTGCAACAATGTGAGAACAATTCATATTGATGGATGGTAATGCATGTCCACATCGAGCAAACATCATCGAAAATGGGAATCGACAGAATGCATGGGACGCATTGCGAAAACGATAGTTTCTGGACGTCACGTACAATTCTAGAATTACAAATTGATCTAAGAGAAGAATGGGACGCAATTCTACAAAAACTATTACCTAACATTTTAATCAAATCCATGCCTTCAAGATCATACTCATTATTAAAACTTTTGTTTTTCTAAATTAAATGTATAAAAAAAAAAAAGTTATAATGTACTTACATTGTAAAAATATTAGAAGTTAGGACTTTAACACTTTTTTATTCGATTTTTATAAATTATCTATTAATTGTTTTGTGCAGTCAACCTATACGCCAACAATCATTTTGGAGAGTGCAGGTGTGTGATCGTCTATTTCTAAGATCACTTTTTTGTTCCATTTTATATTTGTGTCAGAAATTCTGTCTCTAATCATTCAATGTTGTTTTTCCAAATTTGCTTACCTTTCTCTTTCACTCTGCTGTATTTTTTTTATCTTTTCCGTGTGTTCCGGACGCAAAACGCCATTTATACCCGAATATGTGTTTCAAAAAAAAGACAAAAAAACAATTCATTTCAGAAGCTTTCTACAGAAAAATTGTTGCTGTACTTACATTGTCCGTCTAGAATGCAATTTTATAAATTTTCTATTTTTTGTAAATGTCGTAAAATTCAAATCTTCAAATAAAAGTTGTTGTCATGTGACAAAATAAAGACTAGAATTCATCTGAGAAATATATTTGTTGTCAAAATTATTTTTTACGAATAAAAACGAAAACGGCGTGCCGCATACTTATTCCTGAAAGAATCTGTTTCTGCACAAGTTACGTAAATAACTATTGATGGGGATATTCATAAGCAAACTACCACGTTTTCAAATGCGAATATGAATCGAATTGCGTAGGTGCTTTTCGAGGTTTAATCGTTTTTTTTTAAATTAATTTATTTTAATCTTTCTATCGTCGCACACTTGCTGAACAGTTTAATTAGCATCTGAATAAACAAAAATATAGATTTGAAAAAGATTATTTTTTTAATTATGTTTAAGGTTTATCATCTACCAACATGCAATTTTCACTGAAGCGGTCAAAATTATAAAAATTAAAAAAAAGTGTATGGCATACAAACAAAGAGAGGATGTTTGCAAATAGAGATTAACCAATTTAACTAGTAATAATAACAAAATTACTATCAAGATTATATTGCACGAATTAGATTTAATTTGGCATAACATTTTTTTAATTTGTCATAATTTAATATCCAGGAAAGGGGTGCAGATTTGTAAAAAGTTGAATATAATTAAGGTCAAAAGAATTTAAGGTATTTGGTTGTGCATAATTTTTAATGCCGAGTATTTAGGTATTTATATAGTAACTATAAATTTACACATTCCGCATAAAAAAAACATGCACGTGGTAAAATGAAATAGTAAAATTGTTTTTTTTTTTAAATAACGAATAACGATTGGAAATTACCTATTAATTAAAAGACGCAAAATGTAAAGACCTTCATAAATCACACTTTTCATCTCATCAAGCGCTTATTCAAACAATTTTAATTGAACATCTCCAATGTATTCGGCGTTACGAAATTTAATCGTACACCCACGAGAAAAAATGTGTGTTATTTTACGCATAAAACCTCTTAGAATGGAATTCATACGCCTTAACTAAATTACAAAATTAGGCGTTTCGTAGAATTGTAGCTTAATTAATTAAGAAGTAAACCCTGTAAAATCAAATTGTACTAATTCAACTTACTTAGCACATTAAGGAAATTTAATCTCCTTATATTGGCTTAAATTTGAATTAGAAAATATAATTGACATTATTTTACTCTCCGTTTATTTTTATTAAATTTTATTTCAATTAAAATTTTAATTCCCGGTCTTGATTTTTTTCTACATTTTATTTTATATATATTTTCTAAAAAAAAGTTTCTTAAAAATGTAAATTTCTTTTAAAGGATGTTTCACCAAAAGCCATGCTAATAGCTTCTGAAATTTTCCGTTTATTAAGCGTTAACTGGATTAACTTTTTTACCCTTTCAAGAAAATTGCGAATAATTAGCACCTGCTATGGTGCACTTAAAATGACTGCGAACGTTCCTTTTTTTTCAAAATCGTATTACAAAAGATTTTCCAAACTTTCATTTGTATAAACTAATATCATTTTAGCTCTTTTATGGATTTAATACGAGTATTTGCTAAAGAAAATGTGCCAAATGCAATTTTAAATAGTAATATTAGCTTTGGGTTGTTTGTCTTTGAAATGGCATGGCTTGTTTGTTCGAAGCAGTATACATGAATGTGAATTTTATTTATTTTGTTCCTATTTTAGTTTAGAAATCTATTGAAACACCAAAATGACGCTATTTCGATGTTAGAATACTAACACGTTGTTGTGCTAGAATAGACTAATCAAATTTAATTTATTGACGTTCGTAAGCTATCATACTTACACCAAAATTAAATAGTGTAAATGACAGTCTATAAAAGGTATTTTTAGAAAAAGTAGAGTGAAGTAGTACTAGTTGCAGAAGACTCTTCAAGCCGGTAGAGGACAGTTCGGTGACGGCCAGTTCGGTGCGGCCATTTTGGTGTTAAGACGTTTTGGTTCCGGACAATTCGGTGCCGACCCAGTTCGGTGCAAGAATTAAAAATTGAGAAAAACTGCGATTGTGATCTATTTTTGAAAAACCTGCACATACTACACACTAATATTGCACTATGCTTTTATTAATATTTACACTTATCTACTTAACGTAACTAACTATTATATTAATAATAATATATTAACTTTACTTAAACTGTATCTAAATTGATAAATTGTTATTTTATATACCGAAAATTAACGTTGAGCGTGAATCCCAAACATCTACTTAAATATTCGAAATCAAGGATCAAAGATAGATTAGACACAAAAAAATTTACAAAACAAATTAAATACAATAGTGCAGGTAAATGAAAGTGCTATTCCTCGACATAACCCCAATATGTTCTAAAAAAACTCAATTTAAAAAATTGCAACGTTTATACAACATTTACTAAAATTGCAAATTAGTTTCAAAATTACCCAATTATTGCATCTTTGGCAAAAAGTTCGAAACTGTAATTTATCCGTGGGTTAATTTCATAATTAAGCAAAAAATATGCTGCTACAGGGCAACGGACTTACTGTCGCGTATACATACGAGGGTCGTCCTAGAAGTACCTAGCCTAACAATGAAAATACAAAAATTTTGGCAAAAATCGGTTTTATTTCTCTACATAGTTTCCTTTCAACTCCTTTATACACTTAGTCCAGCGATGTTCGAATGCTTCGATCCCTTGCTTGTAGTACGATATGTCAAGCTCCGCAAAATAGCCATCAACCGCCGCTTTCACTTCTTCATTATTCGAAAATCTTTGACCACCCAACCATTTTCTGAGGTTTGGAAAAAGAAAATAGTCTGAGGGTGCCATATCTGGAGAGTAAGGTGCGTGGGGTAGCAGTTTGAACTTCAACTCGTTGATTTTGGCCATCGCGACAACGGACGTGTGACAGGGAGCATTGTCATGATGGAACAGGACTTTTTTTTGCCAAATGCGGTCGTTTTTTTTTTCTTCGCTCAAACGTTGCAATAAATTCGCGTAATATTGGCCGTTGATTGTTTTTCCTGGTGGAAGATAATCAATGAAGATAATGCTTTTGCATCCCAAAAATTGACGCCATGACTTTGCCTGCAGATGGAACAGTCTTCGCCTCCTTCGGAGCTGATTCTCCTTTCCCAGTCCACTGTCTTGATTGTTCCTTGGTCTCAGGCGTATAGTGGTGGACCCAAGTTTCATCCATTGTGACGAATCGGCGCAAAAATTCGGTTTTATTTCTGCGAAACATCGATAAACACTGATTTCACGACGCTGTTTTTGCTCTGCCGTTAGCAAACGCGGCACCCATCTCGCGCATAGCTTTTTCATTTCCAAATTTTCGGCCAAAATGCGATGTACCGCACTTTTGAAATGCTTACTATGTCTGCTATCTCACGTACTTTTAATCGGCGGTCATCGAGTACTATTTTGTGGACTTTTTGGATCATTTCCGGCGTTGCGACCTCATTTGGGCGACCACTGCGATGTTCATCTTCGCAACTCTTTCGACTTCGTTTAAATTCAGCCATTCAATATTTTATAGTCGCAAATGATGGAGCAGACTCTCCCAAAGTACCATCTAGCTCGATTTTGATATTGGTTGGATTTAACCCTTTCAAATGAAAATATTGTATCACGTAACGATGACCAATTTTTTCCATTTTTATGAATACGCTAAACACGTTCACTGAGAATCGCTACTGTTCAAATACTAAACGACCGAACGTGCTCAAAGTTGTCATGTATACTTGCTATGCGTGTTGTCGAACGCGCTCTGTATTTTAAACCTAGTAGCGCCATCTATCCGTTAGGCTAGGTACTTCTGGAACGACTCTCGTACACGCCACATCAAAAACAATTTAATTAATTTACTTAATGACCCTTCTTGGTGGAGTGATCAAAAACAACTCAGTAGTTTGAAATTGCCTAATTTTCCATCATTGTGTAGACTGTATCATCTATTGATGAATTTTAATATTTTATTGAAAACGAACTCAATTTTGAGATAGTCTTGATAAAGCCTACACAATGCTGGGCGAAACGTCAGCAATTTCAACGTACTGAGTTTTTTTTTGTTCACTCCAGCTCCACCAAGTAATAAAAATTTTTGAAGGAAAACTCACCTTTATGCGATTTATTCAACTTGTTATTTAAAGATTTTTTTTTTAAATATCGGCGATTCATTGAATTTTGGGCATGATTCGCTTAACAAGAAAGAGACCCTTTAGAGAAGGTAGTTTGTTTGAAATAATAAAATATGCGCACAATTACTTTTTTGACAATATAATTAGACGCACACATACATTAAAATTTATAAAAATAAATGTGTCTAATTATATTCTCTTGCATAATTCAGAATTATTTATATACAGGGTGTTGATTAAGTATTACTTTAAATTAAACAGACGATTTCTCGAGTAATTTTAAGATAAAAGTTCATATAAACATAGGTCAGATTTTGATTCCTTTCTGAAATACAGGGTGTTAAAGTTTAAAAAAAAAAAATCGATATTTAATAATATTTCAGAAACGGCTTGGAATATTTTTTTTAAATTTTGCAATTTGTAATAGTTAATAACAATGAATATTTTGTTATAAGTTTTAACTTTTAATTTTATCAGTGGTGTGCACACAGTAATTCACATGTGCATTTTAAGAAAAACTATTGGTACGCCACTGCTTTTCACAAAATAAAAATTAGTATTAGATTTCTCTTTCAATTCTAAAACAAAAAGGTCTCTCAGTTTTTTCGTCAGATAAAATCAGCTTAATTTCATATCCCTGGACCATAATCCCATATCCCTTGGAAAATAATACTTGATTAAGTAATAATTTATTATTAACAATTATGTAACAATAACGAAGAAACATTATATTGAACACTAAATGCTGGAAATGGCCCCCTTCGGCTTCAATACAACTCAACAAGAGTTTTGTATACCAGAAAAAGTAATCTAGGGGATTCAGATCGGGCCACCGATGGGGCCATGGTTGTGGAGCTGCTCTACCAATCCAGCGATTATGCTAATTTTCATCTAAAAATTGCCGCGCCATTAAAAATGCAAAACTTCAAAAAAATACTCCAAGCCGTTTCTGAAATATTATTAAATATCGATTTTAAAAAAAAAAAACTTTAACACCCTGTATTTCAGAAAGGAATCAAAAACAGACCTAGGTTTATATGAACTTTTTAGCTTAAAATTACTGAACAAATGTTTAATTTAAGGTACATACTTAATTAACACCCTGTATATGCAGTGTCTGAACAACGCCACTACAACAGTATGGTTATTGTCACTTATTAATAACAAATGACAGAATTGAAGTTACATGCTTGATTTTTGTCGAATTATCTCTCCCTAAGTATAATTCGTGGCACGCTTAATTATTGATAATTTTTTAAAATGCCTAATCATCCAGCCCCAAACTTTGAAAATACATCTCGTGCTTCGCACTTGCATTTTCGTCAAGGACTGGACTCGTGGCATTTAAAAAAAAATAGATAATAGGCGTACAACTTATTATATTACCCTTGACAAAATTAAAAGGCTTGATGTTGACACCTTCGTGTAAAAAGAATTTAACTTCAATACTCACAATCTTATTTAAAAGAAAATTGTTTCTAATCTAATTTGACATACACAAATTTTGTTTAAACAAGTTTTTGATCTGATGATTTTTTACCGGGACACGTCAATCATATGACATGTTTAACACTAATACAATTATAAAAACATATTATGAAACAAAAAATATCGTCGAAAGCTTTCTGATAGTTCCAATTAGATGTTTTAAAGAAACTAGACATAATTGTATTTTAAAACCTTGAAGTATTCGGTTGTGCCCAGTTGATCTAAACTCAAGTATTTCATACTACTTTCGGTTATAACGGAAGTTGATTGTAACTTCTTTATATTAAATAGACAACTCTTACATTGTTTCGTATTTTCATAAAATTCAAATTCTACCACTAATACGTGTCAGATTTGACACATGACATCTCTTTTTATCACGTTTCATCACGTCGTAGGTCTTCGCCATCAAGACGCTCTAGACCATAATGATCCCAAAACTAACCCGAAATTATTCTGCACTATTTATTGCTTTATTCGAGCAGTTGTTTTGTTTCAATCACTTTTTGATTGCTTGGTACGGGAGTTAGTTTCTTCGAAATACTTCATAGTATTACGGAACACTGTGAACACTTTATTTCACTGTGATAGATTTGACAACCCCGCTTACCTAAACCTCCAACCAATTACGGGAAATTTACATTTTATTCAATATGTAAAAATTATGTTTCACGATGGTACCTATATGTTAACGATGAAAGGGTCAAAAGAGTGGCATATTTGATAAAAAAAAACCTACACATATTATGTATGGGGGTAAAGTAAAATAAAAATTCTTGGGGTAGCGTAACCAAAATAGTTATTTGTGTAACTAGTTCAAGAAGTGCAACAAATATGTTTTTTTGCACGTGTTGCACAGAACATTTTTTCTACGATCGAAAAATAAAAAATGAAAAAAAGTTGTTGTAAAATACATTTTCTGCAAGTTTTATTTGAAATTTTTTTCCAAACCTATCAATTCTGTAAGGTTGTTTTCAGATCGAGTGCTAATATATTTGTGACTGTTATTTTGTTAATGTAAGTAAGAGAGTTTGAATGCTTTACCAAAATATTGATGCATTTTGGATTTGTTGAAAATCTGAAAAGATTTATTATTCCAAATGATTTTTAGAAAAATTAAGAATTTGTTTTTTAACTAAAAATTGCAAGTTGCGTCGAAAATTTGTTTTGTCACTCCCAATTGCTGCGTAAAATTTCTGACGATTAAGCAACGTTTATAACGAAAATCGAACATTCATTTATTTGCGGTTAAATTCTTACATACGTACAGACGATGATTGACATGCCGTTAAGATTAGAGGACATGAACTGGTAAAAAATGTCAAAATCTAGTTGTTTGCTAGTGTAAAATAGAGGTGAGCTAGACACACATCCGCTAGACCAAAAGGTATGAGATGTACAGAGAAGATGGATGCCACAAGTCCATCTGGACTGATGTTATAAACAGAATAACAACAATTTAGCTACAATATGCACCAAACTGAAATTTAATTGAAGGAAATCACCTATGCCTATGGCTAATGTTTCACAGGAGACGTGATTTAAGCAAAATCCACGAAATGTCGAAACACGGCGTTTGCGCTGGTTTCCAAACTAATGTTTATTTGGACGTTGAATAGGTATGCGGATAGCTGTTTTGACCTTACTTTTATTTTTGTTTTGTTCTGCCATTCATCAATTGACTCTCATTGGCACTATAACACCATATTCTCTCTCAAGCTATATTGATGTTACTCGACTTCTTGAACACTTTCGACGCTACCGTTGATCATTAAATTCAATTTGTCAGGAATGATGTGAACCAGAGGTTTCGTCATCTCTTGCGAACTCTCTTTTAAATTTTTTTCTTACTCGTAATCTTTTAAACACAAACGATCGTACATGTTGCTAAGCGTCAGTTATTTATTAATTTGAACTGCCAAAATGTTCCTAATGTCACTGTTAATCTGTAGTTACTTTGATACAAACCTTGTGACATATTCTTATCTTTTATACTTTTAAAGTTTACAATGAAAAAGAGATGAAAATGTATTAATATAAGGACATTGAAATATGTAGTTTGTACTCAAAATTGTTGAAATGGACTAAAGGTGATGCGTTGCAACCTAACTCAAAAATTCCTAAAGATGTTCGAAATCATATTATACAGGGTGTCTCAGATAAGGGTGGCAATATTTCAAGGGTACATAGAGAAACTCCAGATTAGAGATTTGAGATAATAAATCTATGTCCGGAAATGCGTTGCTTCCGATATACAGGGCCTTGAAAAAATTCAAAAATTAATATGTTTTGTCTGTATTTTGAAAACGCGTTGATCGATTTTCTTAAAATTTCCAGAGTATGTCAAGCAAAGTATTGGTCATTTTATGTGCCAATCCGACTCTTCTAAAATTTCCAGGACCGGACTTTCAGTTTTTCTCACTTAGTTTTAAGAGAAAAATGTAGCACGCCACTGGTTTTTCCAAATATTGGAATCATTTTTCACATTGCCAATCAATTTGGAAAAGAAACGCTCTCTTGTTTTTTCTTCTCCGACGCGTCGTTTCCGCGAAAAAAATAAAATCCATTTGGATGTCTTTCAAAGAGCTCATTATCGAAAAACTTCAGGTGACAATAAAAATGTAGTGAACAATGAATAATTGTCATGGCGACAACGAAAACAAAACTGAAAAAAGCTCTCCTAAATTAAGTGCTCGAAATGATCTCCTTGCACCTGGACGCATCTTCTACATCTTTCAACCCAAGATAAACGAACTCGGGCAAAGACGCCAGGTCGTTTCTAATAGTTTCACCGGCTATCACAATTCTTGCAACTAAATCTTCTTCTGATTGTACCGGAGTGGCATACACTATCTTTTCCATAGCAAAACGCGTTTTCAAAATACAGACAAAACATATTAATTTTGAATTTTTTCAAGGCCCTGTATATCGGAAGCAACGCATTTCCGGACATAGATTTATTATCTCAAATCTCTAATCTGGAGTTTCTCTATGTACCCTTGAAATATTGCCACCCTTATCTGAGACACCCTGTATATTCGTTATACTTTCATTTTCTTTGTAAAAGTGGAGGTAGGACTAATAATATTAATGGTTTTTATAGCACACGCGTTGATGATTATGGTTAAGAAGAGGAACAGAAGTGCTTTTAAAAGTGACCTTTTAAATTCACATTGACAAGATGTGGGTTTGTGCGTTTTAAACTTAACAACTGATATTAAGTAACTGGCTGAACTTAGCTTCAAATTAATTGTTACTTGTCAGTTATTTAAGGTTAGTTTTAAATTGTCACGCACAGTGTTTCTATCCTGTTAATCTATAGTTACCTCAATACAAAACTCGTGTCTAAAATATTGATTATAAAATCTGTTGCATAATATACTAATCCTTTTAAATGAATTAATAAAAGGGCATCGAAATATTTTGTACTTAAATAGTGGAATAAATGGACTAAAGGTGATACGTTGAAACCCAACTCAAAAATTCCTAAAGATGTACGAAATCGTAGGTTTTTACAGCACACGCTTTGATGATTATAGTTAAGAGGAGGAACAAAAGTGCTTTTAAGTATGCTGTAAATTACGGCATTTTTTTTTTATTATTTCAAAGTTATTTAAATAGCAACCTTCAAGTTAAAGTCATTAACCTTAACTTTTATTTACACTCCCATTCACTACTATGCGACTCAATCAATGCGGAAACGTAACTTCGCAACTAAGAATTTTCTATCTTTAAATTAAAAAATAATGGAATTAAACGAAATTGTGTCAATACATTTTCTTCGCAAGCAATTTTTATTGAGGGTGTGGTATATAAACTGCAAAAAGCTTGAAAGGTAACCGTACTTCCCCTTTAATTCGCGTCGCGACTGTGGCGGCCTCGCAGGCTCTGCCGGTCTGTCTGGGTCTAGGTCACCTCACCCCACTTCCCCAACCTCACCAGGTCGGAATCTCAAGGCTAAATTTGTTTATACCTGCAATCGCATATGCAGCACCAGCTTCCAGTTATATATAGGAAACTCTGTTATTTTGAATCTATATGGAATTTTCTTTTCTTTAAAAAATTGTGATATTAACTTCGTCATTGTAATGAAATTCTTCCTTTGTGTTCGACTTATTATCATTATTGCCGAGATTCCGTGTTAACTTCAAACAAAGAAAGTGACATGGTCGACGCCGTTGTGTATTTTATATACTTTTCGTTAAAACTGCTTTGATAGAATTCGACTTCAAACTGAGACTAAAAACTTAGTTGAAATTTGTAAATTATTGTTTGGAAAACAAATGTTTTTGTCCGTGTTTCTACAAATATAAAGAGCGATCATAAAATAGAAAATAGGTTGGCAAAGCTTTTTAGATAACAATTTTTACGAAAGGGCGTATAATTTATAATGGAATGGGTAATGGGCTACTAAACTGAATATTGCAAGGTTGTCGTTTCGTGTTATGAGATGATATTTGTTAGTTTAGCGATTTAGTAAAACATCTGTTAACTAATGACAATAATTATTTTCTAGTAATTTTAATGAAATTTGTTACATCGTACCAATGATTTTTTGCTTCTCGATCGCTCTTTACTTTCCCGTTTATATCTAATAGTAAATGGCTAAAAAACTTGATTAACTAAGGTAAAATTCGGTTAACAAGGAATGAACAGAGTTGTAATTAATTAATAAATAAAAATACAGTTTATGTTGTATAACATCAAAATAAAAGTTTTTGTCTAAATATTTTATATAGGTGTTCGCCTAACAATTTTTGCGACAGTTTAGTGATTTTTGATCAATGACGTGAGTAAAATTTTAGAACTCGAGTAATCGGTAAATTCCGGCAAAATATAAACTCGAATGATATTCAGCAAGACTATTTCGTGAAAATACATTTATGACTTTTAAAAACTAATTAACGTTTGATTTTTATTGTGTGACTTTGTTTGCTACCATTAATGCGAGGTACCTACGTTGTGTGATTGGTTAAATAAGTGAAAAGGTTAGTAAAATAGTTATCGTAATAAATAAAACGATAATGTAATAATCTAAAATATCATATTTACTTATGCATGTAATAATATTTTTACATATTGACACATAAAACACTGATCACAATAGTAATAGTTATATTGTACAATGATTGCTATAAGCCATTAAATGCAATTGCATACACTATTTTTCTACGACCTGCCAATAATAAATAGAAACATTAGTTTTATAAATTATAATGGAATCCCACTAGATAAACTTATGACTTGTTAAATTTGGTAAATTTATTTATGACGTATGACCGACCATAGCAATAGTAGGCGATATACAGGATGGGACTAGCAATTATTCTGTACCACTAAAACGACAAATCATGTAAGAAATCTTATGACATACATATATCGAGATTATTTGAAACCACATTTTAAAAATATTTTCCATTGTACAGGGTGCTCTAGAAACACGTACTAATATCAAAGTTGGGTTATTTTAAATAAAACACCCTGTATTTTTCTATTTTTGAAATGTAGGATAAAAAATAATGTATGTTCTTTAACATGTTCCTATACCAAGTTACATCTGTTTCTGAGATAAATCGATTTTACTTGATTTACAGACCCTCCAAAAAATGCAATAACTTCAAGATAAATAAGAACAAGCAACTTTGGTTTACACCACCTTACTAAGAGCCTTCAATATCTCTTTTCCAATATTTACTATTATGTTATAATGTACAGTGTTTTAAATACTACTGCATAACGCTAACGACTTAAAACTTAAATAACTAGCTTAACTTAAATGGAACACCCTGTATTTCTGTAATCTGTGCTGATCAGGAACTAGTTACCTTTCAATCGGTATTAGGGTTACCAACTCTTAACTCTGATAGTTTTCGAGATATTTTAAAATTTGCTGGTTTAATAATTTGCAATTTACTGGAATCTAAGTTACCTGTGAGATATCAGTAGAATAAACATTATCTTGCAAACATGTTTAATGTATAGGCCAATCCAGCTTTAAATATTAACCTTAAAAATTTTTTTTGAAGAAAATAACAGAAATGTGCTCATGACTTAGGCCAGGCTCTAAGAGTCAGTCGAATCACGCCCACCTGTCACAAACAACCGCAACCGTTATTAGTTTCAGCAGAAATCGATGACACTGTAAACATTGGTAACTTTGTTAATAAAATTCTAAAAATAATAGTTTTCGAAATTATCGTACTACTATTAGAGCGATTTGTATTACCATTGATTATAAAGTTACTGGTCTTACTTAACAGGTTAAAGTTTGTCGATGTTTACAGTATGATTGATGTATCAAATAACGGTTGCTGTTGTTAAACATCAGTAAATTGTGACAGGTGTTCGTAATTCGACTGACTCTTAGAGCCCGAGATACTATTCATAAGCACATTTCTGTATATTTTTTCGGAAAAAAATAAATAAGTATTTCTAAGGTAAATATTTAAAACTGAAAGTTTCAAGATAATGTCCATATTGCGGATATTTCACGGGTAACTTAGACTCCAGTACATTGTAAATTGTTAAACTATCAAATTTTAAAATATCTCGAAAACTATCATAGTTAGGGGTTGGTAACCCTAATACCGACTAAAAGTAATTAGTTCCAGCTTTCAACAGGCTACAGAAATTTAAGGTGTCATTTACTTAAGGAATCATAGTATTAAAACATAATAGTAAATATTGCAAAAGAGATGTTGAAGGCTCCTTAGTAAGGTGGTGTAAACCAAAGTTGCTTGTTCTTATTTATCTTGAAGTTATTGCATTTTTGGAGGGTCTGCAAATCAGGTAAAATCGATTTATCTCAGAAACGGAAGTAAGTAGGTATAGGGACATGTTAAAAACATACATTATTTTTTATTGTACAATTTAAAATTAAAAAAATACAGGGTGATCCATTTAAAATAACCCAACTTTGATATGGTACGTGTTTCTAGAGCACCCTGTACAATCCAAAATATTTTTAAAATGTGGTTTCAAATAATCTTGACATATCTATGCCTTAAAATTTTTAACATTATTTGTAGTTTTAATGCTATAGAATAATTCGTTGGTAGTGCCCCACCCTGTATGTAATAATAATGTTGTATTTCTGTTGGTTCTGAATTATTTTGTTTCGCAACGAAAAATCGTAATGCAGATTGTTAAATTGTAGTAAATGAATCGATATGATGTAGAAGTAGAAAATTAGTTATTTACGATATAAGTGCGGGAACACAAAATTGTTCACGCATGAATATTGTACAATATTTTTGAAACGAACATAAACAATGATTCTCAAATAAATTTCTAACTTTCATTGAAGTTTTATTTAAAAAATGACCAAGGAACCGTAGGTAAACAATTGCAATTTTGATAGTTGTTTATTGTGTTACAATTATTTTACAATTAAAAATATTGATTATGTCTTCTGATTCTGAAATTTAATTTATGCAACAAGTGTGTAAAGTAGGGCTTTTTAGTCGAGTGATAAGTTTTTGAGCCGAGAGTGCAAATGGTCGGACGAAATTAAAAAAACCCGTTTACACGTGTTGGTGCTAGATTTTTTTTTACAATCAAAAGTGTCAACAGTTTGTACCAGTTGCTTTATTTATGTTGATACTTGAACTGGTTGTTTGAAATATGGTATATTTTGATACACATTTATTTTAAAAGTGCTCAAGTCGGCTCTTTTGTAACACTGCTAAAATACTGAATGTGCTGAATAATATAAGAAAATTGTTTTTTTTGTTTAAACAGTGTAGCTAGAATTATTCTCATCTAAAACTTGTCACAACCAAACTTTACTATTCATCATTTGCAATTGCATACGGAACTTACGAACTTTGTTTTTATTTGAAATGAAACAGCCTTGATTATCACGTTTTTTTTTCTTCAAGCGATATTAAAACGGCATGATAAAGAAAATTGAGTTTTTCGTGTTTTTACGAATAACTTCCGAATGGCTCGGAATTTTAGGGATTTTTGGCAGAACCTGAACAGTTTACAATTGGCTGTTCGTCTTTGTTTTTTTAGTTTTTTTTTTTTTGATGGTTTGTTGTTTTGGTGTGTTTTTTTGTAGATTTTTCTCTTTACAACGATATACATATGTAAGGTCAATCTAGTTAAATTTATCAAACTCATATTTTCCAATACAAATAAATTATCGTAGTTACCAAAGACATTTTGTTTTAATTTTGACGGATGTGTAGTAGATTACGTAAAACTATGAAAAGATTTTGATATGTTAGAATGCTTTATTCAAAATAATACATTCCGACATTGCATGGAAATATACTTCATCGTTTTCCAGAAAAAACAACCTCATTAGTCTATTTTTGTTAAAATTAAAAGAAAACTCTCACGAATCATGGCCAACATTTATACAAGTCACAGACCAAAATTGTACAACATTCAAGTCGCTGAAGAAGTTGCTATAAATGTATAGGATGATTCGTGATTCTTTAATTTAACAAAAATAATTAGAACAGTTTTCTTTCTGAATAACAATTGAAGTATTTCCGATACATGTAATTATTAATTTGAATAAAGATTCTAACATATCATACTTCATACGTTTTCGTAAGCTCATACACGTACTTTCAGACGATTGAAGAATGAAAATGTGGTAACGTAATTAGAGGCAATACCATACATCCGTCATAAAATTTAATAACAAAATGTCTTTGGTACTACGTAATTTTATTTGTATTGGAAAATATGAGTTTTGACTAAATTTAACTATGATCCTTACATATATAATCGTCGTAAAGAAAAAAAAACCTATCAAAATAAATCACAGCCAACTATGGTTTCTATTAAATAAAAAAATTATTTCATAACTCGTAAACAAATGTAGATTTTAAAATCCGTCAACGCCATTCAATTCCTCTCAAAAAGTGTCTAAAGAAGGTATTACTAGTTTTCTAACTAATAAACAACTAGGATATACTTTCAAAATATAGAAAAATCGATCTTTTTGCTGTAACTCAAAACAAAAGACGATAGCCGATTCTAGTTTTCACCAATGAGTTTTTCAAAACAGATCAACACCGACACCATTTTTTACTATGGTTACAGAGATACCCTATACAAACGTCGAAATTTGCCCACCCTGTACATCATTGCCCATTTAACTAAAATTGTATCTTTATTAATTAATAACTAAGGTAGCCATACAATCCTACTCTATTCGGAACACACTCTATAGTATGTGTGTCGACAGTATCTTACGGCAACACTGCATAGTTAATAATACTAAGTTATTACTAGGAGCTTCTTAAATCATCATAAGTGCTAAATAGGTGTGTCTATTCCTGTAATTCTTCAATCGTAATACTTCGCAAAGAAGTATAAACATATTTTCTAAACTAGTTTCTCTAGCTCGTGTCGTAAAACTCGATTGTCTGTTAAGGCAGCCAATCCTCAACTCCAGTTTTCACGTCTTCATCCATGTCAAACCGCTGATTGCCAAGAACCTCATTTAGATAGTAAAACAAGTGGTAGTCGTTCTGTTCAAGTTCTGGACTATATGGATGATATCCCTTCTATCAAAGGTCTGATGAGGTATTGGGTTCAAGTAGCAGAACGAGGTCGTGCATTCTCGTGATTTAACAACTGCGTCGTTTATTCTGAATGACGCAGAATCTTTCTCGAAGCCACGGAGTTGGTGGTTGACCTTTGTGGCAGAACTCGACTAATGGATCTCCATGTCTATTCCAAAACACACTTGCTCTAATGTGACGTTTGGTTTTCATTTTGACTGGAGTGTGCCGCCATTTCATAGATTGTCGCTGTGATTCTGGCGTCATGTGAACCACCTCATCTCGTCCCCTGTCACAATGTTGTTTAGAAGTTCGTCTCCTTCCTTTTCGTATCGCATCAAAAACGTCAATACACTATCCAGCCTCTCGTATTTATGTTTTTCAGTAAGCACCCTGAGAACCCAACGGGAGCAGCAAATTTTTAGAATCGATTTTGATATGTGATTGACCTGGACACTTGTGGAAATTGAAGTGACAACTTGAAAATCGTAAATCGTTGTTCCTCGCTTTAGCGTCAATTGCTGACACCAAAGCTCTTTGATTACTGAACGTCTCCTACGTATTTTGCTGCCAAAAATCTAATCACAACAATTAACAAGAATGTATATAATCTCCACGACGACGTTTTATGTGAAATAAAAATTAGTATAGTCGTCAAGTGCAGCGGAAACTTTTCAACATTTTTTAAAGGTTTCATTGTACGAGGGTAAGGTAAAAAGTGATCGATGTGTCAATGAAAGATTGTTACTGACTCAACATAATCTTTCTTGACTTCAACACACTTGGTCCAGCGTTTCCCCTAATATTCCTACCCGGAAGTGAGGGTCTGGAAAGTTGTGAAAGTATTCATCTTCGGCCGCTTTAACTATTTTATTCGTCAAACAAATTTCTTCTAATTTGCGAACAGATGAAAGTCTGAAGATGCCAAATCAGAAGGATAGTGGAGATGGTTGAGTATATCCTGCAGTTTACCGCCACTAACACACTTTTGCGTTTGCCTTAATGTTGACGATTTATTTCTTCTTGAAACCAAGCCTCTTTTGGCGGTAATCTTTTGCACGGTAATCAATTACATGATCCAAATCGAATTCCAAAACACGCCGATCATGACTTTTCTGGTAGATGCGATTGAGTTCCCTTTCTGTGACGCTCAACCATTGGCTCCATTCAAGGCTTGGATTACTATTTTGTTCCTGGCGTGTAGTGGTAGACCCATGGCTCACCCATGGAGAGAAATTGCAACACAAAATTGGTCGGATCCTTATTAAATCGCTCTAAAGATTTCTGTGAAAATACAATTATTTGGTGCTCCTTTCTTCCGATACCCTCACAACTTCATCTCAAATTTACTCGTTTATCGTGCAATATTTCGATGGTTTCCTATGTTGGCGTCCTGGCACTGTCCACTTTTTAACGGTTGACAGTGAATGAGCAGAGTAAACTTTTTGTGAACTTCACATTAATTTATTTAGTGACTAATCAATTTTATGACGGCTAACATTTGAAAACCCATCAAGACGTCTGCTGCAAAATTTGGTGTAAAGAAACTATTTGAGAGAACAAGTTAACGAACTAAAGACAAAAGCACCCAAACAGGAAACATACATTTTTGATCCATCTGGATCCATCTCTGTCAGGGCGAGAACTTTTCACCTTACCCTTGTATGTGGTTATATAATTTTTCTTTTATACTTATCTAAATTTAAGACTTGCCAAGGCTGTGGTACTAAAGGTTCGCATTTTCATATTTTAACAATAGAATAATAATAATTAAAAAATAATAATTTTATTTATCTTTGGTACAGAGAAAAGTATTTAGATTTGGCTCTATTGATTTAATGAATGTTCTTTTTGTGACAACATGAGAATTATAATAAGTAAAAGAGTCACCAAAATTGATATGATGGTAATAAAATTATTTATTTTCGAATTTACTACTTCAAACATGTCAAATGCACGAGTTGTAATGGAAAGAAGAGTTTTGAATTTTTTAGAAATTTCATAAAACTGTTTTATATGTGTAATAAACTTTCGGATTTTAGGATTAGTGATTTAGTAATTCATAAGACATTCGCTTAGGATAAAATCGAAAAACTGTGGGTTCAGTGATTTTATCTAGCGACAAAATGTCGAATTAAATTATTTAGACATCATCAATTCAGATAAATGTAACAGTGTTTTATTCTGAAAGGTAATGTTGATTGAAATGTTGTAAAATTGTTTTTTTTACTGTTGTTTGAATTGAAAATTTAATGTTAATGGAAACATACCATTTAGGTAATTGTAATACTTTGTTACACTACACTGAAGATAATTTTCATGCTTTATGTTTAAAAAATTTTTCTTCGCCATTTTAGTTGTTCTTATGCTGACGAATTAATGTAATGTCGTACTTATTTTACTAGATTGATTTTTAATTTTGATTTTAGGTTTCAAATCTATCCATTTGTGGATATCAGCAGTTTTAGATTTTCAGTTTATCTCTGAGACAAATAAATTATATTAAAAACAAGAGGTACGCTGTTTTGTATTTTTTGGATTTACCGTGGGATTTATGTTTTCTAGTGAAACAAATTAATTGAAGTAAAATACTGAATTTTCTTATGTGTCATAAATATGTAGCTACATTAAAGTTCTGTTAGTCTACATTCTTGCTAAATATTACCTACAAAGTTAATATTTGAAATATGTATGAGTTATCTTTTACGTTCATTAATTATTATATTTGCGATGTATATATACGACATTCTTTTTTTTTACTTGCGTGACTTAGGGAAGTATTTTTATGTAAATGAACGGCATTCCTAGTTTTCTAAGCAGTTTATAGTGCTATCTTTTTTCATGTTTGATCTTTAGCATTTAAAAAGGCTTTGTCAGTACAATATGCGGTTATTATTTTTAATACAATGCAAACATACATTTTTGTCGAAAAAGTAGTTTCTAAAAAGGTACCTATCCCTCTTTGTTTGTTTTCGTTGCATGGAACTGTTGATCTTTAGTCTGTATTTGTATTTTCCCTTTTCGTTATTTACCAACTTTACCAGATAGCATGTTGCTGTCGTAGTAAGAGTATTTACTATGAGAAAATAAGGTTGTTAACATTAACTTTTTTTAACCAGATGTGAATCTACTTGGTGTGTTATAAATTAGTAACAATAAAACTTAAGCAAGAGAAAAGGTTGAAAGGGAATAATTTAAGCATCACACGCAATTCATAAAAGTCAATTATTCTACATTTTGTAGAGTTGATTTTGAAAATGGGAGAGATTACTAAGTCGAGCTTTGTTACGTATTGTAATTTGAAGCGAGAATGAGAAACGAGTTGGGTTTTAATTAAAGGAAAGTGATTCATTGTTGCAGGTCGTAAACATTATGTGAGTGTTCTTTTGTTCTAATGAGATCTTATTCAAACTCACAATACGTACGAACAATAGTATTTGTAAAGCTACACTAAACCAATACGGTATTTCTATGTTAAAATGTAAACACTCACATATTATGTCCTGTTCAATTTTTTTGGAACCATTGTTTTTATTTTCAATATAGTATAATAGGCTCCATATGTAATGCTAATGCATTACAACTCCGATAAAAGGAAATTATTCATTTTCATGTGCAATGCTTATAATTTATATGTAATATGAATCACTGTCTGATTTGGCAGGAAGCTTTATGGCTATTTTAGTGTAATATTTCATATCTATCTCTTGTTTCAAAAAAGACGTGAATTAATTCGAATCATAATGCTTTTTAAGTAATATTTTATAAATTTTTCAACAAAATTGCTCTCATATATCATTTTTTAGGTGGATAAAACCTTTTTACTATTTTATGTAGTCAGATTAGCGAAGTTTTTCATTGTACTAAATTAGAGGTATAAAAAATATTAATTTATATTAATTTGTTCACCGAATTATACATATTTTTTTTATTTATATTTGTTTAACTTTCTGAAATTCTTCTTGAATTCAAATGTTTTTTACTAGTTTACATGTAGTGAAGTACCTAGTAACTCAATTACATTCTCTGACTTAAAAGAACATGCGTATACATCGCTTTAAAATAATTTGGGTTACAGTGGAAGCTTGAAATATGTTTTCTTAAAAATATGGTAGTCAGACTAGAGAATTTAATTCTTCATCGATCCTGGAAGAAATATACCGGATATTCCATTTGTTTAGTAAGATGCCAACTTTTAAAGCATGGACAGTTAAGATCGTTACCGCCCTAAGTGTGAATAAAATTTGAGTTTGCTATTTCAAATAATAATATAAAATATCTCAATGCCGATTATGACCCAAGAAAGTGTTTAAAAATCGATATCTCGAAAAGTATCACTTTCTGAGTCAGACTCGAATACATAAAGTCACCATAGTGTTTATAATCTACGATAAGCCTCGATAAAGCCGTCACAAGTTTGGACGAAACGTCGGCCTTTGATGTAATTTTAGACCGTTATTTTTAACTCTACCTCTACCTAGAATGAAAACACCTTTAAATCATACCAATAATTGGAGGAAAAAAATACTCTCATCATAGTTTTCACATAGATTCAGAATAAAAAAATAAAAATATGTTTTAATTTGAAATATGAAAGCTAACAGGTGGACCATGAAAGTGCGTACCCTGTAGAATCGAAATTTTTAAATTGTAATCACTGAGGAACCTGAATGAATGATGAAAACTGATTTTGAAAAAATCTACTTTTAAAGGCTTTTGGTATGATCAGAAGCGACTGCAATTTGTTTTTTAATGACTCTGTATATTTTTTCAAAATTTGAAATTTTGGATTTACTTTTCAATTTGTGTTTAAAAATGTTACAATAAAAATCATATGTACCTATTACATAATAATTGTAATTTAATGTTAACATAACATATACAAAACAGCCATTCATTAATATTCATTAACAAATGATGTCATCATTAACTGTCTTTTATGAATTATAATGTACAGTATTTTGCGTTTATAGTGGCGCGGTTAAGAGCAGGTACATGTATTAGTTGTTCTCCTTTAATTGCATACATGTAAACAAAATAAAATTGAATATATTTTGCTATTGTATAGGTAGGTTAACAAAACCACCATTCATATAATGATTTCATAAAAGTTCAACGTTAATCTGCAGTTGGATATTGTAGTTTCATGTAAAATATAATAAATTACTCTTTTTATAGTAAAAAAAACTATAATAGGAGATTTTTAAAAGTGAAAGTTGCGATGTTTTTTGATTCAGAAGTTAAACTTTCTCTGATTAAAACATCCATTTTTGTCATCACAATAGTTTAAGAAATTAATAATGGCTATTGTCCGAAAATCAATGTATTGTTATGGAAAATATTTGTTTTTAAGTCAAAGGTATAAAATACACGTTAATGTAGTTGATCAAAAATTACTGTGATAAACATAACAATTGTTTTTTACTTATCAATTTATAAATGGTTAATCTGGTATTTGCACATTTAAAATAAGGTCTTGTTTATTTAAATGACATTTAATTTCTAATGCTTCCATAATTTTAATTTTTTGATTCCAAAATATGTTTTGCAAAATTTTATTGATAAATAAACATAATTTTTAGACGACTACTCTCGAAAGTAACCATATCATCACAACACAAAGTGTCCGAAAATGCAAAATATCATAATAGTTTTCACTCATATCGTCTTAGTTACGCTTAGCTACGACCTTCGCATTAATTTTTTACCACTTAATTCAAAAATCAAGTAGGTGAACGTCTACCGAATTTGACATCTTATTTATTTGAAGCACACTAAAATCGTTTTTGCGGTTTAAAATCTTCAAATTATTGAAAATGTCGAACATCCAATTAACACTGCCCTTAATTTTGTAAGAAGCAAAAGTTACCATACTGGAGTTGCAAAGTTGTTTTTCTTAACCCTTAACGAGTAAGAACGTAATTTTTTATTGTAGTCGTCTAAAAAATATTGTTCCTGACTCGTACGAAAGTGCAAATATTTGTGCTCGTGTTTAGAACCACTCGTGCTACGCTACGCTTTGCACTCGTTTAGCTATCAACACTCGCAAGATATTTGCTACTTTCGACACTTGTTAGGAAAATAACTATTTCGCTTTTGTTCAGTTACTTTTTTTTTCTTTAATAGAGATCTTACAGGAGAAAAACATTTACAAGTTTTTTTAAATGATATACCAGAACTTCTAGAAGAGATTGAGGTAGATGTGGTTTTAACACGATGGTGCCCCTCCACACACCCAATCAACGTTTGGTAATCATCACGATAGAAATTATCGAATGAGGTGAATAGAACGAGATCAAACCCCCCTTGGGCGCTATATTAAAAAGATAGTGTTGACGTCACATCAATCTTTCTAGGTACGTGCTCGTTTCAATAACCGTGGTCAAAGGGACGCACGTTGGCGTGGCGTTTATGAGGGACAACCGCTTTGGGACATTGCCGAAAAATGTGTGTTCCCACGATGTTTAGCTTAAGATGTTGTAAAAATGTACACGCTGAATTTGAATTCAAATGTGGCCCTTAAAAAAACAGTTAAATTAATAATGAAGCTGTATGGAGCCAATGATTAGCCATACATTCGATAATTGATCGATGATCTTTATCCTTTAAATATTTCCACAAGAAACAATCACCCGGGGCGAGATGTATTCTTACAACATCATTTGAACATGTCCACCACCGTACAATTGAAAAAATTGAAATCCACAAAGTTAACGAGAGTTGCCAACGTTTCGTCCAATATCGTAAGTGGCTTTATCAACGGTAGGACTAGAACATTTGAAAAATTTGAAACAAGCAAACATTTACTCTATCGGTCTTAACTCAAAATTATTAAAATTACTTCAAAAGAAGGGGTTAAATGGTGTAGGTGGTTGGTTCACAATCAAGAAATATCTTTAACTGAAAAATCTTCACTTGCATCAGAAATTCTCTATATCGTTTTAGTAGTAATGCAATTTTCCTTTGTGTACAGATTGTTTATTGCTTTAATACTACATAAAATATCTAATTATAGTAATTTATTATAATTAGGTACCTATAACATTTATTACTTTGTATGAATGATCCTGTATATCTTGCGGAGAAAACGGTTTGATAGAGTTGAATAATGAATAAAATTATCTAAACATATTTTCTTAGTAGTATACCATTGAATGTAGTTATCCACTAACTACGCAATCGTACCGAAGGTATACTAACTCGTATACCATTGTGCTGCATATTCAATGGTACCTACTTTATGCTTGTGATCAGCTGACAGTTTCTACATTTCTTTAAAAAAACAATATTTATTATAAGATAAAAACGAAACAACGGATAAAAATGTAAAACAGATGCAAATTAATTTAATATTTATTTATACGCGATAATGGGAACTTTGACTTTTCCTGCACCTAAAAACAAGTCAAAACATCGTCGTGATTAAGTTAAATTAATTTTGAATACTTTCGTAATGACGTACAAGATTTTGATATTTCATTTTTCTTTTGTTACATAAAAACATACACGTTCGCGAGTTGTAATAAAATATGTAAATGAAATTAACAAGAAAAATGTCGCAAAATTTCTTCATTAACCGGAATTACTTGTGAGTTAACAGAATTTAAGTTTTCCATTCCCACGATCTTACACGTCCAGTTCTAAGCAGGAGCAACTTGAATAACTGGGGTTAGAGATCTCCAGTGACGGATTATTACAAGAAACAATTTACTTTGTATGTTGCATACATAGAAATTGTTCCACTTGAAATCTTTATAGAGGACAACGAACCACCAAAAGATTACATTATAAAAACAAATTTGTGATATAAATTTCATAAATTTTGGCGTAGGAGACACCACCGTTATTTTATAAATAGATGTATAATGTAAGATAAAAATGTACATGCAGCTGAAGAAATATTGAATTATTTATTTGCATAGATATGTATGGTTATTAAAAATTTTACATTTATTACTGCAAAATTTATTCCCAAACAGCTGCCGGTTATATTAAAATTTTTAATTGTCTGCAAATGTTGAATAAACATTAAACGATGCTTTACCTGCAACATTGGACTAAACTGTTTTGTTCTGTGCATATATTGTAATACGAATGTAGGGTTAAAATATACACGCTATGACTCCGTACGTTTTAAATTATTATCTAATTAAATGAGAACCAATTAAGCCCTTTTCTCGTAAAAGATAAAATGTACCTACCTATCTGTCAAAGAGATGTTGCTTAAACAAATGTTTTCTTGATGTGTGAGTGACCGAGACCGAGACAAATACATGAATGACTGAAATAATGATTATAATTTAAATTTCCGTAAATACAATAAAAGTTGTTGCGAAAAATGTGTTTCGTTTGTATTGAGAGCTTTTTTTTTACTTTATATCTATACAGGGTGTTGCTATATTCGACCGACAACGCTCTACCCCAGAGAAGTCTCGTAAATTAGTGAATTTTGATATAGGAACATGAACCATTAAACGACTTAGTTGCTAAGATACAGGGCGTTGAAAATTTAAAATAAAAATTTTTTTCTTTACCAATGGCTCTTCAAGAAAAGTAATATTTTTAGATAAACTAACTATTCAAAATTTAACCAGTGGCGCAATTATTTTTAAATTTTTTTTAAATTCTCAATTCGTTTTGATCAAAAAGTAATAACATTTTATGGTGCTAAAATGAATAGCGTTGAAGATATTTGCTTCTAAACAAAGGTATTAACATATTCCAAATTATTATGTGCAGTCGGCGTTTTGTCAAAAAATTTGCTTCATTCCATACAATTAATTCGATTTTGAAAAAGGTTAAGCGTAAATTGTTCAAGAAGTAATATAAACTATTTTAAAGGCATTTTTAATTATTGCAAATTTTTAATTTTTATTTTAAACTTTCAACACCCTGTATCTCAGCAACTAAGCCGTTTAAGGGTTCATGTTCCTATATCAAAATTCACCAATTTACGAGATCTCTCTGGGGTAGAGCGTTGTCGGTCGAATATAGCAACACCCTGTATAAAGAACCATACAGTGTGGAAAAACCAAATGGATTAAATTTATTATTTCGGTTCCTGTACATATTTATAAAAAACGAAACACGTCAAATTTAAATTATAGATTAACATTCTTCAACTTGAAAATGTGTTCCCTACCGTCAACCCCCTTCGAATAACAAGTACAATCCTCTGATGTATCGTTTGACAGATCTCTTCTCTATTCAAAAATGTTATTGTTTTCAAGTTTATTGCAAAAATTAAGATACCATAAAAGAAACTCATGTGATTACTGAAATAATACACTCAAAAACTAAAATGTAATACAAAATGTATTAAAATGTAAACACAAAAAACAAACTATGAGTATCAATGAAGTAGATCTTCAAAATGTTCACCATGAACGTCTTGGTAAACAAAGCTTATTTCCCATTTAGGTAGGTATTGGTGATAAGAAAGTGAGCAAAAACCGTAACAGTGTGCTTTTTAGACGATATCCATTAAAAATACAGTTTCCATGGCAATGTTAGTTTGTTTAAAACGCCTTAAAAGTCAGTATTTTAATGTAAGATATAGATGTTGCCAAGACGTTCACAGTGAACATTTCGAACATCTACTTCGCTGATATTCATAGTTTGTTTTTTATTTTTACATTTTGTTTTATATTTTAGTGTTTGAGTGTATTATAGCGCATTACGGTAATCACATGATTTTATTGTATTGTATCTTAATTTTTGCAACAAATTTAAAAACGATAACATTTTTGAATAGAGAATGAAGAGTCTCTCAAACGATATATTAGTTGATGGTACTCCCTATTTAAAAATTTGAGGGTTGTATCCTGTGATTCGAAGGGGTTGACGGTAGGATCACATTCTCACGTTGAAAATTGACGTGTTTCGGGATTTTATAAATATAATGTACAGTCCAACTTTGAAAGTATTAATTTATTCCATTTGGTTTTTCCACCCTTTATATCTACTTATTTGAGTACAGTTTAGGCCCCGTGGGTATAAAGAACAACCGTTTTCCTTTCTTAGAAAATATCAAATCATCGATATTATAGAACGATGAATGAATAGTCATGAAATCCCGCCAAGAAGAAAGGCAGAAGTAGGAAATTCTTCCTCAATGAAAATTCCTTCGTTTTACTAAATTTTCAATGGTGAACAATATGTACACGTGATAAAAACAGCTCTTAAATGTAGAAACCTATCAAAGCTTGATAATAGGGAACGCTCACACAACACAAATGGATACACGCAAAGATTTCGATTGAATCAATCGGAATGGAACTAAACTTAGGGTCAAAAATAAACGGTTCAAAGTTTTTAAATTTTTAATTTGTTGGTAGATGGTCATTAGAAATAAGAAAGCCACAAGCCCCTGCACATTTTTGACAATTCAGGCTAAACCAGTACAGTGCGAAACAATAGCAATGTGTACCATAAAATGATGAGCGAGTTTTCCTCCCTCACAAAAATTTGTACAAAAATACCGAAAATACCTAGTGTTCCACATAGAGTCAACATCAGTAGTCAATAGGCTGCTTTTTATTATGAATTTTGAATCTGTACCGAAAACTTTTCACACACCTACTTCTCAGAATAAGACTACATTTTTTCCACAATGGTTAAACCATTCAAATTAGAATACTTCTAGATACTGTAAGTAAAATAGCAGTTTCGTTTGACCTGTCAAATTCCCTCACAGGTCTTTAGGGTTACATAATCCTGCCTATTTAACAAGGAACTTAGATTAAATTCATTGATAGCAAAACTACTATTGAAACACCGTTAGACTGGTTTATTGGCAATGTTCAATACGGTTAAGAACATATCGAGTTGAACAAGAAGTCAACAAAGCCTTCGATATCACAGATAATGCCCTAGCTAATGTAACATGTTAGCTTAGTTTTTACCAGTTACGTCGACGGATCTATGTCATGGGGGGAATGCTAGAATAAGGGCTGAAGATCAGTGCCAAACAGTTTAATTTTTACGTTAAATCAAAACTCGAAAATTCCGCGGTAAGGTAATTTCGACGCATAACTTTATTGCCAAACTCAGAAATGATATTCACCATGTTACAGGATAGACAATATACTAGCAGATACGATGTTTCGAATAAACAGCACCACAACATTAGCTCAAATCACCCAAGTGAACTGCAAGAGATCAATTTTGAACGTGGACAATTGAGATGGAAACACATTATTGTCACGTAATCGTTGAGTCATATGGAGTTTGTTTAGGTGTGAATAGAATAATAATACTGGTAGTAGCATCACATTGCCACGTTAATTGAATTCACATATGATATGATTTCCTGAGAGGAAGCGTCTGACATAAATGTATTTAGCTAATCTGGTTAAGGGAAATGTTTAAACGGTTTATTTAGATCTTGATTGTTTGAAGATGATTTAAAAAATGCACGTGTTTCACGATTTATAAATTTTGGTATTAGAGCTACAACAAAGTTATTTATGTACGGTTTCTATGATTCTTCATCCAGAGTGATTACAAGACGCAGTGCCGTCAGTGTGTCCTTCCCAAAGAAACCAGACCAACAAACATATTACCGCACTAGTGCAGAGTATTGTACCACCATCACAAAGGTTCGAGCATGTACATACAGATTGTGTTGGCTCATTATCCCATTCAACAATGTGGGTAAAGGTGCATGAACCAATTCACCAGGTAGTCAGAAATCGTACCCATTTGGTGCCATAGCGAAACGGTTGCTGTTGCGTGCTTTTCCGATGAATTAAGAATAGGACATTATTTTTGTCTTTAGCCAAGCTTATTGGCACAAAACATGTCAAAACATACCACCCTCAAAGTAATGGAAGATGTGTCGTAAGCTTGTTCATTGCGTGTTTGGTATACAGCTTATCCACACTTAAGTGTGCACTGTTGCTAACTTTATTATCTTTGGAGCTACAAAATCGATCAAATAGGCAAACTAGGATCATTTTTAATGGTGATTACAAATATCAAAACAGAAAAACAATTGAGGGTTATGTTCCCAAGATAATGGTCGATACACCTCTTTTTTTTAATAGAAGACCCGGTATATTTTGTTGCAGTTTGAAAGAAAATCCCAAACTAAACACAAAAGTCTTACCACACTATTATGAAAAAATGCAAAATAAAGTAGTTATTGAGAAATCTTTATTATTTCTTTATTTGCATGAAATTGAGGTACGCATTTGCGTCAGTGGCTACAAATACTCCGTAGTGTTTTACGAACCTCATAGTATGGAAAATAATTTTAAAGAAATAGTTAAATTTGTTGATCAATGGGATTAGCCGATGAAAAATAAGTCTATAAGCACTGATTTGCATCACCCAAAAGCGGTCAGAAACACCCTTTCTTGGCTCGGCCGGCAAAAGTTACTAATGTTGACAATCTTGCTAAGAGTAATCATACGTAATAATTTGTTGCAGGTACTCTTTTACATCTTATTTTGAAGGATTTTATAGGCCCTTTTAAACGCAAATATCGAAAACAGACGCGTATTTTAATATATGCCAAAATGACACCGCGTTGACAGCTTTCAAATGGCGTTACCAACCAAAAATTTTTGGATTATAGTAATATTTTGAAATTTAAGTTTCAACAAATTTGACCATTTGTCAGCTAACAAAACGTGTGTATCACGTGGGCAAAAACTATTTTTTTGCGTGTTGGACTAGTGATAACAAAAATTTAGTTTCAGAACAGAACTCATAAAAACTAACCAATTATCCACGACCACTATGAAAACTTGATATTTTATACAATGGAGAAAATCATTTCGTTACTAGTAACGGTATATATACGCCAATTGACTGAATGTAGTTGCAAAACCGGATTACTTGCTCGTGTTGATTAGAAACTGATATTTATTTATCTAACCTGAAAATCTGTCAAAACGACGTCTACACTTCAAATAAAAAACTAAACTTAATAATTATTGTTCATTATTGAGAATAAAAATATTTGAAAACAGCAATATTTTTTTGAATTGCTAAACTGACGGTTAAATCTTAAATTAAATTTTGATAAAACTCGTAGATACTACATGCTGGTCGTTGGAAAAAGTATAGTGTATTACTTAAAGATAAAATCA
>JALBCR010001413.1:0-76289 GCA_030710515.1 Abscondita cerata | reverse complement strand
CTCAGGAAAATATATAAGAAAGGGTTGTAGCAGAATTTTGATATTGTATTTATTTCTATTAAAATTGTGGCGTTAAATAGCTATAAAATGTACAAATCAAACATAATGAAACAAAATGTAAGCATTTTGAAAAAAAAGTAATACTACAGTGACAACGCCCCAAGTTTTTGTCTTTCATAAACATTAAGTTTTTACTTCAAACATTTAAAATTAAAAGCTGTTTTAAGGGGTACTTATAGTGCATGCACGCACTGCTAGGTACGTATCCCTCTTAAGTGAAAATCTTTACCCTCCTTTGAAATAGTAATCAATATCATTAAAAATATATTTCATTTACTTTTTAATCTTTGTCGCATCAAGAAATAAACGCAAAAATAACCTTTTATGTATAAATATGTAATTACGTTTTAGACGTCCCTTTGGTTTCTTTGGAATTAGGAAGTAATCTCAACGGAAGCACAATTAAAGAAGGAGTAGACGTCTATTTTGAATGTAACATTAAATCAAATCCATGGGTTTATAAAGTTAGTTGGAGACATAACGTAAGAATTTTCCCCAATTAACAGAAATTAAATAAGTAATATAATAATTTTAGGGGTAAAATTATTCGTATAATAATGCGGCAATTGGAACTATTGTAAGTAATCAAAGTTTAGTGTTACAAAAATGTTATAAGAACTCGCAGCGGGTTATATACATGTGTGGGTAGCAATCAAGAAGGTGATGGAGAAAGCAATCCTGTACAACTCGATGTTAAATGTAAGAGAGTCAGCACGAAAATGTGCTTTAATGTTTTAATTACGTTAATTTATTCACAGTTGCACCTGTTTGTCGACCAGGACAGCCAAAAAATTACGGTGTGGCTCGGCAAGAGATGCTGAAATCGTTGTGAGCTAGAAGCAAATCCTACTGACATCCAGTTTCATGTGGAAATTTAATAACACCGATAATAGTATTCTAACAGTCGACTTGCCACAAAAATTTAATTGTAAACGATCGTGCACGAAGTACCGCATCATATCAACCTATGACCGAACGTGATTATGGAACACTGCTTTGCAGCGGATCTAACGAAATTGGAGATCAAAGAAGAACCGTGTATATTTTACATTAATCCAGCAGGTAAAATAAAATTTAACTTTTAATTAAACGCGCAAAAAATTTAATTTAGGAAAAACCGGACTCTCTGTCAAATTGTACAATTGTAAGTCAAACGGTCGGTCTTTGCATGTCGAATGTATAGAAGGTTTTGACGGAGGCTTACATCAGGAATTCATTATGGAATTGTACGATACGTTAACGCGAAAATTGGTGAATAATGTCACGTCGAAAATTCCTACATTTACTGTGAGTGGACTGGAATCTGGTCTGGGGTTTCAAATAGGGTTGTATGCAATCAATAAAAAAGGAAAAAGTTCCACCGCTTGGTTTACAAACGTTTACACTTAAATCCGCTGAAAAGCATACAGGTGTGTAAGGTGAAGCTTTTAATAAATCTTTTAACTAAAACTTTGTAGCTCTTACACCTGTGCTTTTGCATATAACGCCCTATTTTGGGAATTATAATCGGTATGGTAACCGCTCTTATTCTAGTTGCGATAATAATTGTTGTGATAAAAGCGATTACGTAATGGTACATTACCGGATGATCATTGCAAAGACAACCAACTGTCGGTAACTAGTCGTGATAGTGAAAGTAATATTGACAAAATCAGTTCCCATGTCTTAAGTAAAGATTTAAACAGCAGCACTGGTAGCTTAGATGACAAAAATCCAGATATTGTTCCTCTCAATAATGGAGACAGCGAATATCAGGAGGAAGAACGCGCTTTGAGGCGTTTAAATAATTACCACATTAAGAAGTTATAATCGAATACAAACTTTGGGCGATGACCGTACACCGTGTTTGTATGACAGTTACAATGTAGGTATAGTTGAAAATTATAATTGTCAGTTCTAAAGTCGTATTATTTTCAGGGTAACGAAATAACTTACGCTGAACTTTCTCTTCTTAAGCAGCAGATGTCTCCCGTAATATATAGCAATCAACAATCCATTCCAATGTCCGAATGATACGTACACAAGAACCTACAGTTTATGCACAGATAGACATTGGTAAGTAAACCGTCATATTTAAGTAGCGGCGGTTTATCTTATCCATGCCCTTCGCCTGGGATATCTCAACAACGCATTATTCCGAGGTACCCAATCCGACACAGCGGCGACGAACATCAACCAGAATCTTACACAACTGCTGAAACACCTCTAATTAATAATCGGGAAAGTAATGTAAGCATTTAATCTTAATTAATTTAAAAATTCTAATGTTTGTTCTGGAACAACTTATAATTCTTATCATTGCACTCTCGCAACTTCACATCGGATTACCAAACTAATTAATAATTGAGTAACTACTGAATTAGTTTCGACAAGATTTAATCTACTGAAAGCAAAGCTTACATGTCTCGGTAATGCTATGTATATTGTTTGTTAGATCCTCGATGAAAGCATTGCGACATGTGAAAACAATGTAGGCAAATAAAGCATTCCATAATTTACAAAAAGCTTAACGGTTTTCACGTGTAAATTATTATTTAGATTTCCTCATTAACATAAAGAAAATATTTAGGATAAAAATTCGGCTCTAACGCTAAAACTTCAATCACAGGTTGGGCAGCCACTTCTAGAAGGAGTATGCAACAGAGTTCCATCAAAAACTCAATCAAGACCGGCAGCAACAGCCACCCGTTTCTGAAACCATTTCAATAACTTTCAAGGCGGTGAAAGTGAACGTGTTTTTAAAATTAAAAAAAACCTATACTTAAAAAGTGAGACAACCGTGACAGTGGTGAGTGTTCTATATAAGACTGAAAAAAATAAAGATTTCGGAATTGTGTTTTTTACATAATATATATTTAAATGCAAAAAATTATTACGACTGATACTACTCGTAACAGTAGGAAACGTTTAAATCCGAATTTCATGTATTATGTAAATAAATTTTTCTAGCTGTGAAAATAACAAATTGTAAGCAGAAATATGGGAAGCGTAATCGATATTCCATTATAAACGTTAAAAATGTTTCAATCATTCTATAAGAGTGTTCATTACTCAATAAGTATATTAAAATAAATATTTCTTGTGATACATATTTGGACTGTGTTTAAGTGACCTCTGCGTTTATTTTAAGAAGAAATAAATTAAAGATGTTAACTCTTGTTTTCTGTAGCTCTTCGAAAAAAAAAAATTATAACTGTTTGGTTCTAATAAAAATTTTTTCTTATTATTACGAATGTATTTGGTGAACGTTTAGAAAAACACCAAAAGAAAGGTAGGTTTACTTAATTTTTTAAAGGTAGTTTGAATGATGTCGTTAAAAATTGACCTACTTACAAAAGGTCTTTGAATAAACGTCGGCTCTAATAAATTTAATATTTTTGTAAATAGTTTCTTTTGCCTACGTTGCTTAAATTAAAATTTACGACAATAAACTGAAAGAGATTTATTACTGTTTGAAAAGGAATGAATCAACGAAATCATTTTTTAAATTATATATTTTTGACCGTTAGTACGAGATATGGGCGATGAAAAAAGAAAAAATATATTAAAAAAATAATACATACCATGAAATAAAGAAAATTAGAGGCAGAAGAAAGCACAAACTAATTAACTAAATGTTCCGAAATCTATTAAAGATTGGTAATTAATAAATTATAAACATAAATTGTTTTCAATAAATTGCAATCATTAATTAAATTCAAGTTCTACAAACAAAAACTAACAAGGCAGAAAAGGAAACAAAAATTAATACAATAATGTTTCCAAAATAGAGTTAAAATTTTAAAGAATTTATACCAAATGCAATATAAAAATTAAAATCATTAAATAAAAAAAAAATTAATACTGGTATCAAAAATAATAAATCAATACTAAAACGTTGTGTTAACATCGAATTAAAGATGAAAAATGTCAAATGTAGAATAGGTAAGTAAAAAAAAATTTGAGATGTCAAATATGGTGAACTGTAAGAGAATACAAACTTAGTTTCATCACCCACATCTGTAAGAAACCCAAAATCATTATATGTACGCCTATCTGAATCCCGGAAAGATGTGCCGTACGTCATCAAACAAAAAATGCGTATGATTTAATATTAAAAATCAAAAGTCAAATCCAGAAACTATAACCATTCTATCGTATAAACGTTGACTTTAGCAATCATACTATCAAGAATTACAAACTGTCACTTCTAGGTTAGAAATTTTTTTAATTTACTAAAAAGATTTAAGGAGATAAAATATGGAAACAAAACCATTTTATTTAGTTTTCATCTGTAGAGTTACCTAAATTCAAAAATAAATATTTACGAATATGTACAACTAATGACAAAACACAAGATAATCTAAAGCAATTAATGTAAAGTAAACTGACAGGTTATGATCGTAGTAATTGTCGAACACATTATTTTTTATCTCTTCCTCACGTTCTCATAATCATTCATCTTTGTTTTGATTGTAAACAAAACATACTCGATATTGAACGGGTGTATTTGATATTAGTTTCAAAACAGTAATGACGACGTCAGGCTCATCTTTCGTGATTTAGATAATATATAAGAACAAACGTTTCGCACAGAACTCAACCGCAACTGCTCGAAAAAGTCAAGTAAACTCAACATCATATTATGTAGGTAAGAAAAAACATTAAAATAACTGTTGTTTCCTGAATTGTTACATAGTTTATAATTGTATGGGCTTGTGTTAATTTCCTTAAGTAGGGCCCTCACTCCTCTACCACTTTGACACGGTATTTTTTTTTTACTATGCCGCTTCTTACGATTTAAGCGTCGCATTATTTATGAAACATGATAGTTTGACAAGCAACCAACCTTGATCAACTTTGCTTGTGTTTTATTTTTGAGTGGAAAAAATTGGGTCCATATCACAACTCCCAATTTTCATAACACCCAACTCCAAAATTGATCATAACTCCCAAACTGTCTATGTCGTCATAACTCCCAACTGTTTTCACAACTCCTAAAGTGCGTTATTTTTTTCATAACGCTTAACTTATGTCATAACTCCCAACGATTGTATATTGCAACGTTCAATTTTCACAACGCAGAACTCTGAAACTGATCATAACTCCTAACTTTTGCAAGTTATCATAACTCCCTAATTATTCCAACTATGTTTGTTTTTCATTTATTAGGAAAACCATCAGACAAATATTTATAAAATTTTGCAATTAGTCTTATTATTATATTATAATAGTGCAGATCTGATTTGATTTGTAGCATAATCAATGAAGCCAAAATAGCCGTTAACGTAATAGTAACATTATGAAACAAGTTTAATAAACAGCATTTTAGACACGAGTTTTATTTAGGAACGAGCGAAGCGTAGCGGAGTAGAACAGTGTCATTGGAAACGTTTTCACAATTAAAACTAACCTTAAATAACTGACAAACGACATAATTAATTTGAAGCCAAGTTCAACTCGTGACTAAAAATTCGTTGTTGCCAACTTTCGGTGTCGTCACTAAAACGCACAAAACCACATCTTGTCAGTAGTGTTATTGAAAAGGTTACTTAGCATCGTGCCAACATATACGATAAAATTAGTTTGGCGTTGTGAAAATTGGGAGGTCGATCAGACTCCTTCTCGTTCTTTTAACAACGATTGGTTTTAACAAGCCAACACTTTGTGTTGTGTGTTGTTTCGTTTGTTTTGTTTTTCGTTTTTGTTGTTTCCATGCTCTCTATTAGTACTGGGAAAAATAGTGAATTTGGCATTAGCTCTTTTCCTCGTCATTCATATCATCTGCGTTTTCTTACTTTTTCCTAGTGGGTATCGCTTTGACTGGGAACCAGGGTTATCGGCGTGTTGAAGGGTGCCCGGACTTTTGCTCGCGGTAAACTTGCTTTTTAGCGGAAAACCAACCTTAGGGAGTCATACGGCGGGTGCAAGACCCGAAGTAGAAGTAACCCGGTTGCTTAATAACCTCTGTCGATATATCTTCGGTTGTAGACAGAGCAGAACCACAGACTGGGTCAAGGTGTACCAGTATTCCTTTTTGGATTTTTTTGCAAAATTTTTGGAATCCTGTTATTGCTACGGTGTGGGTGGGTTCCGTGGGTTTCCAAATTGCACTCTTTAACTGCACGGGGCATCCTTTAGCCTGGGTTAACTCATTTCTTGAGTGCGAACAAAGTATTTTGGAAGAATAGAAGTAATGTTTGTTGTGGATGGCGTGGGAGTGGACTTACGTCGGGGACCCTACAACGCAATTTACCAGTTTTTGCAATGGATGTGGTGGGAGTGATGCCTAGTACCATTCTCTCGACATTCAAGACATCTGCGTGCTTAGGGTTGGTAGTCATTTTGAATTTTTAGGGTCTTTTTAATTTTTTTGCTGTGGCTAAACTTTTATTTTTATGTGCCTTGTCAAAATCTTTTTATTTTGTGTTTGTGTTGGTAAAATGGTTGACTATGTCTCAGGGTCTGCTAACTTTGTTGCTTTTTGGCAAACCCTTCTTAAAACCACTTTTCTGCTAGCACCCCTAGTTTCTAATATTCGTTTGGTTTACTTTTTGCAGTACTTTTCTGCGAATCATCAATCCCCTTTTAGCGACTTTGTTGGGTATAATTTATTTCTAAGTAATAACATTTACATTATACAGAGGGCAGATTACAGTATATTTGAAAATGTGATGAAAATCAGGTGGTGCTGTACAGAACCTCTGTTCTTCCTTACCACCACTGATAGTGAGAGTGTAAGTTGTAAGTATAAGTAAATTTGAATTGAGTATGAGAAAAGGTATAGATAATAAAGCAGTAAATAGATAACTTAAGGAATAAGCATACGTTAGAATATGATTTAAGTTTTTATATTACAATATATTACATAACACTAACCTGAAAGAAATTACTTAATAATTAGTTTTATTTATTTAGAATCTGAGTCACCTGGGTTTTAAAAGTAGGAATGCTTAGAGTTTTTACAGACACTGGGAAATTATTATACATAAGGTAAATATTGTAAAGTGAAACAGCGTTTGTAAAAATTGGTTTTGAAGGAAGGGTGCGTCTATGAGTCCTTTATGCCTCAGATTAGGTTATGCACGTCTGTTTAATATTTAATTTTTATTTGAAAGGTATGTAGGTTTGTTAGTGATTATGAGTTTACGATCGAACACGCATGCATTCGAGATAGCGTCTCTTTTCCATATTTATCCAGCCTGTTTCGTTTTTAGATTATGAGTGATGTGTTTCACGACGTCTGATGCTATGAATAAAAACAAAGACAAGCATTTTGCAGTACTTGTATTTTCTTTTACGATGAATTGATAAGGCAGGGACCATTAACAACATCACCATAATAAAAGAGTGATAAAACGAGACTGTCGCATAGCATTTTTAAAATTTATTATTATAATTTCATTTGTATTTTTAATGTAAAAGGTGAGATTAAAGTTTCAACTACTATTTGAGCATTTCCAAAAGAGCATGAATTTTTGATTTGACGGGATTAATTTTTAACGAATGAATACCAGCATAGGAAGATAAGCCGTTTAAGTCCTTGTTTAAGGATTTACAAGCCTGCAATGCATCTTTGAGATAAAAAGATAGATACTCTTGAGTATCATCCGCATGCACTGATGAAAAGTTAGAAATAATTCAGCACATCACATAGGTTTAGCAGTGTAGATAATATACAACAGTGGACCCAATACAGAACCTGAGATACTCCATTTAGGATATGCACCGTTCAGAAGTATTTCCTCTTGATGTTACGCACTGATGACAATTGGACAAATAACTAGATTAGTAAACGAATGGAGATATTATCAAATCCATAGTGATGTAAGATGGATATCCAGTATACTGTGATTTATAGTGTCAAAAGCTTTAGAGAAATCAGCAATAAACTAGAGCAGTGATTTTACTTTAATCTTTGGCAGTGATAATGTCATCCACTATATTCAATAACGCATTTGTGCAACTAAAACCTGGTCGAAATCCAGACTGATTTTTTGATAATATACTTTTGTCGCTTAAGTACCTTCTAATCTGCAAGTTCATCACTTTTTTAATACTTTTGACAGCACTGGAAGAATTGTGATAAGGCGAAGATCATCGTGATTTCTTTTGGATGTTTTTACTTTAGATATAGGAATGTCTCAAAAGCAGCCTTCCAAGCGTCGGGAAATATTCCTTCAGTTAAACTACAATTTATTATTATGTGAGTTAGATAAGGTTAAACAAAAGGACAACACAGCTGGACCATTTCAGCGCTAATATTATCAATAGCAGTTGCTTTTGAATTTTATTGGCATGACGCATCTATAGATTTCCTCTTCGTCTACAGTGGAAAAATTTGAAGGATATTGTGTAGTTTCACTTATAAAATCAATCAATGTAGGGTCAACAGTAGAGATGCCTTGCCTAGATTTAGTAAAAAATGTATCGATTTTGTTTACGTCGCATAAGAATTTGGGAATTTCAGTTTAACAGCTCCCTTAAAGATTTCCATACACCTTACTTTTACCAAGCTTGTGATTAAAGTATGCGTTTTTCATTCTTTATGGATAACGATACCAGATTTCTTAAGGCTTTGTAGTAATCCCAGTGAGACAATTTTTAGATTTTTTAAAACAATTTAAGGCTTTATCTCTTAGTGACCTCATAAGCATTACAATGTCAAGTCAACCATGGAAAATTAGGTTTAGTATAAAGAAAAATGTTTTAAGGGAGCCAGTGTATCCAAATAAGATAATAATATTAAAAATAAAGTACTCTACTTTCTTGTTTAATTCGTCTAAATCAAACAGTAAATGCCATGGGATGGACTTTAGACATTCTTCTAAAAGTACTTTACATCTAATTTTGCAATTTGACGATATGTGACAGAGATGGGTTAGGTATTCACCTCTTTTTTTACATCAACCTCACAGTAAATAAGTTCATAGTCTGAGAACATATCTATATGTCTAGTTCCACATATTGAGATGTTATTTCTACAATTGGTAATAATGTGATCAATTAAAGTTTGTGAATTTGCTGCTATTCTAGTATGTTCCTGGATTAAATTGTACTAAACCAAATTCTTCTAGCACGGAAAGATATTCTTTTGTAGGGATTGTCTCAAACGAGAAAAAGTTCGATATTTATATCACCCAATATATCTAACTCATTCGAGACTACCCTAATCTACTGAACCGTGACTTTGTTTTTAATTTTCTTTTCTTGTGTTGAAGCCCTTACATTACGAAATTTTGAGTTCATGCCGAGCTTTTAGTTTTTACTAGAGAGTGGATTTTGGGATGGTATTTTTTTTATTTTGCCGCTTCTTACAAATTAAGCGTCAAATTCTTCGAAATATGATAGTTTTGTCCTTCGCGACAGGTTATTCATTACTAGGTGTGTGTAACGAGAATTGGCAACTCGTTTTAGATGACTTATTAAATTCGTACGATTGATGCAACCCGTAAGTTTGATTTTTCATTTTAAATTCCGTACGTGGCAATATCGCCATTTGTCATTCTAGAATTTTGTGCTAGAATGTTTACTTAAAAATTAACACTTCGAAGAAATTTCACTTTCATTATTTATTTCTCGTGATCGCTGAACCACTTATCACAGGTTAAAAATCTAACCGGAACCATATACATAGTGATTCTAACCATAACTATATAAAAAGCTGCCCTTGATATATAATTACAGATAAATGATTAGATTTAACGCGTCAATATCCCTTATCAAATTTACTGCTTTCGATTCAATTCTTTTGCGTTTTGGAAATAAAGATGGTACTAATTATTTACTAAATATCTATTAATTTCTGCGGATATCAAGTATTTTATTAATATGAGTTTTTTGCGTCCTTACGGCAAAGCATATTTGTGACGAGTATGCTAGATTTAATATTTAATACGAACGAATTGTGATCAAGATAATTGACGGTGATAATATATACTTGTATTGTGCCTTTGTTCTCTTAACTTTTTGTTGTGTGTCTTACCGTTGTGATATTGCATATTGTCAGAATATATTCTCTAGTCTCTCTCTACGAGTTTGTGTGTTCTTACCTTCCTTAGACCTACAATTTATGGATAATTCATTAGGTTCCTCTATGGGCGTCCAGTGTCACTTTAAGAACCTCTATCAACATTCTTTGAAACCATCCTGCGACTCACTCACCGGTAGTTGCTTTGGGTGAGACTTTTTGAAGTAACTTCTTAAATATTTTTTATTTATTGATCTTTGTTTATCTACGCAACAAACTCGTAACAACTGTGTTCATTAAGTATAGAGCAGTAGGCAAGGTACGAGATTGTGAGCAAAACAAATAAATGCTTTACTTAAACTGTAAAATAAAGGGATTATCTAAAGAAAATACAAATAGTCCGAGCTACCATTTAAATTGTTAAAGTAAAATAAAAAATATACAATAAGTGATTTAAAATTCGGGGAATTTAGTAGAAAATGTAAGTTTCAGATTTCATCTTTTTCTTTTTAGTGTATTTATGTGTATTTAGTGTATTCTCTTGAATAGTAAATTCACAATTCCACCTGCTATATGTACAGTGACAAGGTGGTCATTTAGAAAGTTGCCATACGGCACAACAAAACGTCTAGCAGCTGTCTTCAATAAATAATAAATGTATATTATAAGCTAACAAATAATGATATAAGTAAGGCATATTTTTTTCTTTTTTTTTTTCGCAAACAATATTTTGAATAAAACCAAGAAAACAAGAGTTTCTAGAATTAGCCTTACTTTATTTGTGACCTACCTCTAACTCTTCAGCTTTCATTAATTAGGTGAATTCTAATTTACGAAATCTTTTGACTTATACTTCTAACAAAACGTCAAGCAATTTCTTAAAGTCTCGGTCTAGATAATAATGTAGTACAATTAATAACAATACATGCGGGATTCTAGCTTAAGCTCAAGAATTTCCCAGTTTGTATGCCTCAAGGGAGGTGTACTAACTAAGATACATGGTGATCTGGTAAACTGACATAAAAACCACAGCTAACACATCGGAAACCGTACACAACTTTGACTTATCACTCTGAGGTCTTCTCAATAAAGTGTCTTAATGCTTAAGAATGAATTTTTTGTTCATCAACCAAAATGCATCATTATTGGGTTTCTTTAAATTAACGTAAAATCATATTTTTCTTGACTAAGAATCTTGGGCTGGATGAACACTTTTGACTCCTATAACCTCAAAAATCTCATAATTTTTACTAGAGTTTTAGTTAGTCTGGTTGTGGATGAAAGGCCGAAACTCAACAAAACCATTGTTTGATGGGTGTCCTAATGAATGAAAATTTTATGTTTAACTTTAATTAGGACAACCAATTTGGGAAAATAGTCATTAATTAATTTATGTAATCTAATTCTGTAGCGTTAAATTTTTAGAAAGTTCTCGACATGACCATTATCGCTGGTTTTTAAGTTTTAGACTAAATATGGTGTAGTTTCTATCGATTTAAAACATAAATAGTCTTTTAATCACTGCGAAGTTCCTCTCAAAAGTGGCCATGTGAAAAAACATGATTATGTGGAATTGCTGTTATCACAAGAATTTGAATAATATTAATGGTAATTTATTCTTAATTTTGATGAAAACATTGATGACTTGCGACAGAAGTTAGATAGTCATTAAATAAATCTAAATAAAAGGTATTTTAGGATTTGTAAACTTTGGCCAGAGGTTGTTCTCTGTGATCACACTACGAATTGTAGATTACATAAATACCTATCGTAAATTGATTGGAATTGTTGACGCAAGATTTGACTAACTCGAGTTACAGAGACCACCGATTTAAGTATCAAACGACGTTCTTCTTGTAATCCTGTTACTCGGGGACGTTGACTGCCTCGAAGTTTGTCTCACAGTAACGATGCGGTCGACTTCCATGTATACCGATTTTACGAAAGTTCCATCCCGATAATTCTTCTCCTTTCAAAAGGCGCACGTTTGTAAAAATTAGCACGTCTTTCAATTAATGGAATTCTTGAGAAGCATCAAAAATTACATGACAAAGCAAGTACTGCAAAATAATAAAAATAAATAAAACAAAGACAAGGTGATAACTTAGAGATAATTTCTTTGAAAAGTGACAAATTACTGTCATTTTTTTTAATCAGTTAGTTGTCCCTAATGAATCTAACATTTCCATGCAATTTCAAAATTCTACGGTTACTCCCTTAAGATTGGTTCAATTTTTTGAAACGCAGAATATTAATGTGACTAGAATTAAGAGAAAAAGTCGGAGCGCCATCTCTAGGAATAAAGCAATAAGTTTAGTCCTCTCAAATAGGAAACCAATTAGTTAGTCCACTAAAGTAACTTTAAATTTAAGACAGTAACTTTAACGTTTGCCTGAAAAACGGCAGATAATTTTGGAAGCTGGTGTTATCGTAAAGTTGAGAGATAATTTCTTGCGGAGGATCACATGGAGTCTGTGTTTTGAGCATGTGCCAAATACGGTAAATAGTAAACTCCTAGCAACTAGTTACTCGTAACTGTTATCTTCGAATTAATCCCAACGCCAAAGCATCTAGTGCAAGTTCTAAAAAATTAATATCCAAGTAAGAAGGAACGTTCCCTGATGTTGATAATGACATTAATTAATCCAATCACATACCAAGTAGAAAAAACCCAAAAAAAAAATTACCACAAAAAAAAACTAGAGAATAATTTCATACATCACGTGCTCTTGAAAATATAACTTTACCCGTGGCAATTTGACATATTTCCACGAAATATTGCAGGATTATCAAAAATTGGTTTAAAAACGTTAAAATTTTTGAAGCACGGTTTTTAGTTAACAATGAAACTGGAAATAAATGCCTAAAAGATGACCCTGAGAAGGAATTTGTAAACATATCTGAAAATCATTGTCATATCATATGACGAGGACAATTTTTATATAAGCTAAAACAAATTTAAATAGTCGTTTTTTGCTCTGTAACACCTCTTAACTGAACTACCCATGTAAATAAAAACAACTAGTCATCAGATTTATTTCTCTTTGAACATTTTTTACTGGGACGCAGTTCATCAGGTGAAATTTTGACTTTTGAACAATAATGTTTGATCTATAAATATCTGAATGTGCATTTCTAATGTGACAATTTACTCCTAGGAAACTTTTAAATATTTTGATTATAGCATTTGCACGTATTTAAGTAAGCTTCATTAAGATTTCCCCAAATCTGGACTCTCATTTTGTATTTCATGATGTTTTTCAACATGAAATTTTAAAGTTGTTTTTTTAATACACTTAGTGTTACGAAGAGGGCGTTTGTTGACACTTTGTGAAAGATTTAGATTCTTCTTGAGAATGAATTAAAGTATTTCTGCTTTGAACCATATTGGGATATGATTTGAGACTTATTCCTTGAGTTATTATTTGATTTGTAGTTAAAGAATTGGGCCTTCTTTGTAGGAGTTACGTGGTAATGAATCAGTAACTACAGTAATTCCTCTAATATCTTGAAGAAGACTGACTTCAGCCACTTAAACGTCGGTAGCTCATGGTACTGTGTTTTCACCTGATTTCGTACCTTACTTAGCCCCTAAAAGAGCCACATTTTTGGGAAACTATAAAGAAAAAATTAAGTCTTCATTATCACTCAATACATCATTATTTGATTTATGTTCATCGTCATCACTACTATCGTGATAATTAATTGGGGTCTAAAATATCTGCCTAGAGAAGAAGTTGTACAAATGAAGCCCGAGGAAGTTGAAGGAAAGGGGCTACTTTGAAACGATAAAGTTTACCATAAATTATTAGCCCCACTACTGTCTTGAAGCTTTTATAACATATTTTACGTTTGAATTCATTACGATTTTCAATAAAATACCCTTTCTGAAGACGATATAGATGACGGGTTACACTGACATTTTAGCCCAAATCCAATAAAAATATAACTTTCTCATTTGGTACAATTAATTATGCTTTTCTAAGATTTGTTTTTGCTTATTAGAGAAGTGCAAAGACATTCATTAAAAATTAAAGACATAGATAGTAAATAGAGTCTCTGTAGTAGATTGGTGTTTTGTGTAATTTTAAAATAACGAAAAAAAAAATTGGTTAAGTTACACCCTCCTTAACAACTGTATAACTAATCAAATTCTTGTTCAACTGTTAATTTCCATTTTAAAAAATCGAATTTTTAATACTAGCATTACAAAAATTTAATGAAACAAAACTTACTGCAAGGGGTATAAAATGAATCTACGTTCATTAATTTGGAAAAAATGTTCAGGGTACAACAAAGGGATAAATAGATGAAGCTGAAATATACATTTAAACAATGTGCGATTCAGCTGTGAATTATGTTTACTTAAATAAATGTTCATAATTATACATTGCTGGAATTATACAAAAATAACAAGTCGGTGCTCCACATAATCGTTAATAAATACGTACATTCATACAAATGTCGATATGTATATTGCATTAAATTAAATGAAAGGTAAACCTTAAACAAATTTAATTGTTTTAATTTCAAAAATGCATGAGCAGAAAATATTATATTTTTTGAGCAATTAACTTTTAAGTTTTTCCACTACTACTTAAACAAGTCTGTATTTGCATATAAAAAGTTTTTTTAACTGCACTCTTACAACTACTTCCCAATTATACGTATCCATGTATTTAATGTGCACTCAATTTCATAAAGTTAGCTGAAATAGAAGCTTTAAAGATTAAATATAATTGTTTTACGATTTACAGTTTTAACTTTTCCACCCTAATTAGAGGAACAAAAACCATCTTTAAAAAACTTTTTCTCAGTGATACTATGCAAGATATCTATCAAGTTAAATTTTTTAGCTAATCCACACCAGGAGTCACATTTTTATGTAAAGAAATTCGTATTTTCACAAAATAAAGCCCTGCATGTGGTATTTGTGTAAATAAGACTTTATTAGCTTGGTTTATTTAACAACTTGCTTTGTAAACTTACTTAGCTGCTAAACTAGGCTCGTTCAATAAAAAGTCCTACATTTGTGTAATATCAGTATCATAAAACAAGTATTAGTCTAAAAGTTTCGGATTTCACACCAACACCGTTTTATTGCTAAGGTTCGCTGCGTTTGTTAGATTTTATCTTCATTTTTATTTACTTTTTTTTAACCGTATGAACTAACTTCAGGGAAGTGATTTTATCATTACGATATAATGCCCAAAACCTTAATTTTTAAAAAATCCGAAATGGCACTTGATAGGTAAAGAGATTTAATAATATGTCTTGCAAAGATATTTGCTTTCTGTACTTGAATTTGAAAAGTTTTTCTGGTAAAAATAATAATTGACGATAGCATTATATGCATGGGGATCTCGCTTATTATAAAAGATACAGATTTGGTTAAATTAGACGAATTATTTTTCGGTATGAGAAGTTTTATAGCTGTTTTTAAATTTACAAAATTTAACTACCTAGTTCAAGAGTTATAACGAAAATACGAAAAAGCGCCAATTTCTTTTTTCCACATAACTAATTGTCTTAATCAAAACATTATTTTTATTGGCACTTTCTTAGGGCACCTTTTTGTGTAAATTTAAAATTTTTTTAAATTTTTGTTTTTCCCTTTGTTTTTGAGTTATAACTATTAAATTACGTTTTCTTATAGAACGTCAAGTAGATTTTTGGAACAGTTTGATGCGTTTTTCCTCTTTCCAATGATATGAGATATGGAATATTTATTTTTGAAAAAATAAACTGTAAAACTAAAAAAACGTTTTTTAATTTAATTTAAATTAATAAGTTGGGTATGAAAAACAAATACATCGTTGTTAATAACAAACTGTTTGATAAACTACAAAAATTAAGAACTAATTAAAATTAATCAGTAACTATTTACAAAAATTCTCAAATAATTGACCATTATTATTTAAACATAGCCGTGATCTCCGCACTGTTGACGCATAACGGCATTTGCGTAACCCACGAAGTGAAATACTGCGAAATGATGCAAGAACTGCTTCACGAAGGTCTGCAACATTCCTATATGTTTCAGTGTAAACTTCATTTTTAGCATAACCCCAAAGAAAAAAAGTCTAACGGAGTTAGGTCCGGAGATCTTGCTGGCCATAAGACATAACCACGATTACCAATCCACGAATTAGAAAATCAATTGTTAAGATATTTCGTGACTATGTTAGTTTTATAATGCGGTGGAGCGCCGTCTTGTTTAAACCAAATACCTACAGATTCGATCAACGGTAAGTCATCAATTCTATTTTCTAGATCCGTTTGTAATAAATTTAAATACCTGGCACTGTTTAATGTATCGTCAAAAAGTATAGGTCCAATTATTCTGGTATTTAAAATGTCACACCACACGTTAAAACCAAATCTAACTTGAAAACGGTTTTGTCTAACAGCGTGAAAGTTTTCAGTTTCCCAAATATGGCAATTGTGCCTGTTAAACATGCCGTTGTTTGTAAACCTGCTTTCATCATAAAACCTTAGCTGGAAAATTTGCATTATTTTCGCACTGGTTGATATACCAATATACCACTGACAAAATTGCATTCTTCTATCATAATCAACAACTCTTTAGTCTTTTGTAAAATGTTATACTTATAAGGATGATATTTATGACGTCTTAAAATTTTTTGTGCAGTCGCCTTTGAAATGCCTGTGTTCCGTTCTATTTCTCTTAGAGACGTAGAAAGATTTTCAGTCACACATTGCAAAACGTTTAATTGTACTTCTTCGTCAACTAATTTTGAGTTTCTAGTAGGTTTAAAAACGAACCATATTGTTTCAAGTTCATTGCCAAATTTCTATACGTAGAAACGCTGGGTTATCTTCGTTCAGGATACAATCTCAGATACAATCGTTCAGTTTCAGTAGAGTTCTTGTGACAAACAATGTAGCAACTCAACCTGTCAAATTTTTCATTATTACTATATGAATTCATGATTTTAAAGATACTTATCACGAAACGTAAACACACTCTAGTTTAATAAATAATTTTACTGACAAGCCGGTTCGCTTTTGTTTTCTATGAGTTAACTTGATACTGTCGGTTATCATGAATTGATAAACAATTTATTACTTGCCCAATTAATTCAAATTGCGTTAAATACGTTTTTTTAATTTTCGAGCTTATTTTTCAAAATAAATATGACATATCTTATATCATTGGAAAGAGAAAAAAACCGCATAGAACTGTTGCAAAGCCTACTTGACGTTCCATAAGAAAAACTTTATTTAATAGTTCTAACTCAAAAACGTGAAAGTGAAAAACAAAATCTAAAAAATATTTAAATTCTACACAAAAAGTGCCCTAAGAAAAGTGCCAACAAAAATAATGGGTGATTAACACAAAAAGAGTTATGTGGAAAAAAGAAAATGGCATTTTTTCGTATTTTTGCTATAACTCCTGAACTAGATAGAATTTTGTAAATTTCAAAACAGCTTTAAACTTCTAATACCGAAGAATAATTTATCTAGTTTAACCAAAACTGTATCTTTATAATAAGCGAGATTCCCATGTATTTGATATAATGCTATTTGAGACACCCGGTATTTCTAACAACTTTTGGGAAGCTCATCCCAACGGCGACTTTTCACTACCGCTACGCTCCTTATATTTTTACGGTTTAGTAGGCAATAATAATCGAAGAATCGACTTATACACCTGCTTACATATCTGTCAACAAAGTTGTTTTAGTGCATATTACTTATTGGACGTGTTACTATAGCACCACGCAGATGTCGCAACATCTTATTAGTCCTATTAAGTTTTTAGGTCGTATTTCTAAATAACTAAAAAAGTTATTATTAGTGATATTTATAATGGCGAATCATTTTTCATTTGTATGTAATTCATTGTTTGTTTATTGTTGACTGGTGGATCACATTTATTACGTGTTAAAAATGTAAATCAATTACTTTATACCAATAGAAGAAATATACTATTATGATTGAATTAAGAATTTTTGACCTGACTATAATTGCTCAATCACTCAATACTAATATTTTTTCTTTTTGTTGTCAAATCAAATTTTTTGTTTATATCCTAGCTAGCTTATTTTCAACCACTTAGCACATGATACACAAATCCCATTCTTTCAAACTTTCTATTCCAAAAATCCCTTACATAAATTGTTTAATGTAAATTCGAATGAAATAAAATAAATCTAAATATCAAACAGAAAAACTACTATTAATCAATTTTTAAGTTAAGTTTTTGATAAAAAAAACAACAACTCCAAATAAAAAACTTATCTGAAAAATTACATCCTCCTTGTATCCATCCAGATGGCCTCTTCTCCTTTTACAAATCCAGCGCATCCAGACTGTTCAAAAATAAACTCCGTTTCAACCACGTCACCTCCTTACTCTTCAAGAAAAAAAAAGGACCAGCCGTCATTTCTTTTTTTCCTCCAACTTGGGGTAAACCTATTAAAAAAAAAAAACCGTACTTTATTGCTTCTTGTTTCCATTATCCGTAGATCTAAACCGCTCAACTTTGCTTTTTATATCACTTTTTCTATCCATCAACCATACCTCCATTTCTTATTCCATAATTTCAATTTTATTACTCAATCAAAACAGTATTTCGTTTTAAATTATATCTTTTATTTCAACTTTATCACTCAATTAAAACAATACTTTGTTTTTGAATTATTTTTTTTTATCTTAACTTGTTTATAATTTTTGTTACTAACTAACTCTAAAAAATTTATTTAAACCTCTTTGATTCCTTAATAATCATCAAACTTTTCATCTCGCATGCCATCTAACGTCAATTTTCCTATCACTTCCGCAACCAACGTTACACACAAATGTTGCTACACAACCTCAATTAACTTTAACAATGGTAAGTTATTCTTCTTAAAATTAATTAATTACATTTTTTTATAGGTTTTTTTATAGAAGACTAGATTCTATCTTATTGAAGAACTTCAAACACTTAACTAAAATTATCTTGCTAGTAAAAATAAGCTTTAGCTAAGACATAATAAATTTAATCATAACAATACATTAATTTAAAATAAAAAGAAAATAAAATTAGCACGTTAGAGTTTCCTTTGAAGATTCATATTCAATGTTTTACAAAATTTATTTATTGTCGAACTGAATTAATTAATTACTACAAGTATGACTTAAAAATTTTTTATTTCTTGCATTAAAATTTATACATTTTGAGTTTATTTTAAACCTGACTATATATTCTACCTACATACTAGCGAGAAAGGCATTTTGTGTTCATTTTAAAATCCCACAAAGATTGATCAGATTAATTTAATAATTCAGCTTCCGATAGGAAGTATTTGTATCCGTTGATTTGATTGCTTTTTTATGCTGTGAATCAGTATATTATTTTTACTTCTAGGTTTTGTTCGTTATTTACTGAAAATTCATTCCAGGTGCAACTGCTGCGTCCAGTATTTTTATTTCGTTTTCTGTTCATGTGTTTAAAATTTTTGTTGGTTTATGTAAAAGTTTAATTCAAATCTGTTCTACTACAAAGTTGAATAAGAGTGGTTTAATTGTATCAATTTTATTTCTATGATACGAATGCATTTTACTAAATGACTACCAAACAACAATACATTTTTGTCATTCATTTAATTGTTCGGAAACGAACCGAGGGTGTTAGATGAGTCAGATTTTTAATCATAATTATACATTCTTTACTTAAATTTAAGCTATGGAACATTTAATTGACACTCATATTTGTTTACACACTGCAGAGGTTTACATTACAACAAAGTTAAACAAGCAGATGCTACGAGGAGGAAAATTAGTAAAAAGAAGCTTTGAATAGAAACACTCATTTTCAAACAAATGAAGTTAACATCTTATATTTTGAAAATCTAAAAAATACTATTAAGTAATATGTTTTAATCACGTGCATCCCCAAATGTTGGAAACAAATAACACAATATAACAACAAAGTGGTTTACATACAATACCTCCATCAGAGAATGTATCACTTACGTTGAATTCTAATAACAAAATTAAAAGATTTAAATAGATTTATGCATAAATTTTAATTTTAAGAATGCTCAGGAGTTACAGTTTTTTTTAATGCGCTAGGTTGGTCAACAGTTTTCCCAAAAGCAATCAAATTATTAGATTTGTTTTAAATAAAGTTGTAAATGTTCCTTTTGGATTTTGATTATGAAATAATTGGACAATAAGATGCATTAACAACGTTTGAGACTAATTAGATGCAAAATTAAATTAATTAAAAATAAAATAAAAGAACATACAGGGCGAGGCAGTGCCAACAAATCATTCTGTAACATTAAAACAACAAATAATATCTGTAATTAGGATGATAGCAATGTTGATCCCTTTAGTGGAGATGAAGATAAATAAACCCTCTTCAAGTATTAAAATCGCTAACATTTCGCTCACAATGCGTGATCTTTTTTCAGAGCGGCTATAGTTTATGAAAGAAGTAATTAAAATACAATATGCCAATACTTATAAACATATTAAAAGTAATAGACTTAAACTCAAACAATATCTAGAAGCTGATGTTACAAATATGTATACGACTAAAAAAGTTCCTGTTAATTACGACTAATTTAAGAATCTAAAACGGAACGATAATAAATTCAAATTAGAATTAAAACAACATATTAAACTCACCTCATATTTTGAGAGTGGAGTCAAGTGATTAAAAACACAGAACAACATATAATTAAAAATTAACATGTGGATGTTAATAAATAAAAATGTTAAATATATAAATAAACTAAAAGTCTCCCGCCGCGCTTCGCTACGGCAAATAAAAATTGTTAGCAGTACATTTTGACCTTCTCAGAATCATGCACACCCACTGTGCGACAAAAAGCAGCTAAAAACTGGCAAATTTTGCGGTTTTTCGCGATTTGCGCGGAAACAATTGCGAAAATCAAACGTTCGTGACCTATTCTGAATTGACCTGAAGAAGTGTGTAAAATTTCATTCCAATCAAACTAACGGTTTAGGAGGAGTTCGAGGACAAAACAAACAAACACACACATATTTATTTTTCATATATTAAGGTTTTAGGGAGACTTGATCAATTTCTCCCGTCAGTAATGTTATGTGGTTGGGCCAGAAAGTGCTCCCCATTGGCCAGGGCAGGAAGCGCTCCCATTGGCCAGGTCTTGCGGGACTGAAGCTGTTACTATGCAATTATTAATATTTATTAAACAATTACATTTATGAGCATAAAAATAAATATAAACCTATTCTCAGACCTACTGATTATATATACAAAACTTCATTAAAATCGGTTTGAGCAGTTTTGAAGGAGTTCGAGGACAAACACTGTAAATAAGAGACATATATATATATATATATATATATATATATATATATATATATATATATATATATATATACTGATAATTGAATGACACACAGTTTTCATTGACAAACAAACGAGTAATAAAACCAGTACCTAAGAATTTGGCATTGAATACACACGATAAGTATTATTGTGTAAAGCAAGAAAAACAATTACTAGACAAAAATTGACTAAATGCGTTTTTATTTTTAATGTTATTTAATTGTTATTAATTTTTTATGTATTATTAATTGTGAACTCAAAGCAAAAGATAGCGGTTTAAAATAAACTCAAAATGTATAAATTTTAATGCAAGAATTTTAAAATTTTTAAGTCATACTTGTAGTAATTAATTAATTTGCTTGCACAAAATCCGATTAGCGCCCCGCTTAAGCTTTCAGTGCGCACGTAGTTCCCTCTCGTAAGCTACTTGCTTCCCACCGCATATTGCAGAGATACCGCTTTCTGTTCCCTTAACTTTTCTTTCCTATCCGTGTGTTGTATTTGAGGTAACGCATTTTTGTGCCTTAAGTACACCACTCAAACAGTTGTCCAAGTTGGCATAGCGCATTTTTGTGTTTTAACTTGGCCATTCCTCTTCATTGTTCCTATCCGTGTGTTGTGTTTGGGATGATGCATTTTCGCGCCTTGAATACACCACTCAACCCGTTGCCTGGGTCGATATAGCGCATTTTCGTATGTCGACTCGGTCACTCTCACTACCTACCGTACTACTTAACAAACCGCCGTTCTGCTTATACACCGTTACTCTCATCCCTAAAGTAACGGCTGCTCTGCTTACATCGTTAACTCAATGAATTAATAAATAGGTGATCAAATAACGAGTGTGTCTGTGTAAAATTTCATATTTAAAGGGTGCGTTTTGATCGAGATCGTTCTGGAGACCAGACGTTTTTGCATTTTGCTTCCATGTCTAAAATTATAGGATTTTCTTGACTTGAACCAATTCTAATTAAAAAGTGTCACTGATTTTAAATAAATTTATAATTTTTTTTGAAAAATCCAAAATTTTTATTTTTGTCCCATAACTCGTACAAGGTTAGGTGTATCATATTTTGTTTTTTTATCTGAGTTTATCTCTATTAACAAGTCATGGACATCAACATCAGGGTACTTTCCATTTAAAATACCAAAAAACTCACCCTATACTATCTACTGTGTGACAAAAATTATGAGTTGGGTATAAAAGTAAAAGTATTTTTATTTATAACAATATCGAGAATTGTAATTATAAAAGTTGTTTAGAATAAAAATTATGTTTTTAATATGCAGTTACATTCTTCTATTATAAAAAAAAAAATGTTATAGATTTTACTGAAATTAATTAATTAAGCAAATTTATTTATAAAAATCAAATTAATACACAATTAAAATAAAAATACGCCAACAAAATGATTCAACATTTGAGTAAAATTTTTGTTTTGTTTGACAAACACCGTGGCTATATAACTGTATAAATTTAATATCTAACAATTGTACCCATGTACAGTACATGCAAAACATTTTAAAAAGAATAAGTTTTTTTGTAAAATTAATAATAAAAAAGTTTCCCATATGTCGCCATTTTAAGTAGGCACATCACATGTTAATTCAGCAGTTATTCAAATATGGTTGTTTCGGAAAATTGATTTTTTAAGCAACTACATCATATTGATTCGCAGCTGAAGTAAAATTCCTAACTATGCTATCTGTTTAGCACTACCCACATTTTCTTAAACAAAAATTCATAAAAAGCTCTATCAGGGCAAAAGCATGAAAAATAAAAGACGTAGAACAAGAAAGCTAAAATTTCAACATAGACCGCTAAAAGTCAAGTAATAAACTTCCACACTAAGCCAGATTCTAGATTGAAAAAAGTCTGTACGCTTACCATTTCGACATTTACCTGTCAAATGAAATTTTAATTTTTTTACAAACACGTTAAACTTAGCGTTAAATACGATTTCATTTAAGTGATGGCTGTTTCCCGTTAAAAGAAGTATAGTTTACACAAATTTGAGGATAAGATTTCATTGGTGGAGCTATACCTAATTTGATTTTGACCTTTAATCTAACAGTTAAAAAAGTAATTCTTCTCTGTGAACTATATAGCACTTGATCTGAAAATAAAACATCATTCAGTTTTGTAAAATTGTTTGTATTAAATACAAAATTTAAAATTCAACGTTTTTTTAAATCTTAAACATTGCATTCTATTTATATCAAAAACAAAATTTTTTGTTTGAATCAACTCTCTCAAGAAAATGTGACACAAAACGGTCTTTACGTTTAATAAAATTTCTAACTTATTAAATTCTCTATCAACATTTTATAGATGCTAAATGCACCTGAAAAGCTAATTCTACCAGACGTTGACGCTCGCATACATTTAGCTATGAGAAATAGATGCATCACGTATAGTATACTCTAACAATGTTCTTAAAGCTATAATAGGATTCACATCACTTCGTAGTTTTTGCAATATTATCTGTGTTCTTACACGGAAACACACTTAGCTATAATAAGCACTCTCGTATATCTGAATCTATAGAGCTAGAATATTAAAATACTTTCCTTAAACTTGACTACCTTCAGCAAATTGCTGTAGAATGACTATTATAAAATGAACAATGTTCAAAAGATTTACCAAATCATCCAAGACGAAAGCTTAAACATCGTAAAATATAGTTTATTTTCCAAAACACGAAGCAATTCGTCTTAAATGCTAAAAATTTAAATTAAAAAATTTATCGTTCTTTTTTCAATTTGTATGATTTCATTGTATACAACTAAATGACTACTATAAAAAGTAATAAAATTTCTATTAAAATGAGATTTATTGAAAGTTTAATCAAAATTAGTATTTTTTGGTAGGCACCGAAAGAGGAAAAATATTAAATAACTGATTGCGTTAAGTATTAGCAGCAATTAAAAAGAAATACCATTAAATTATGTAAATACTATCAGCATCTTTGAATTAAATATTCAACAACTCTTGATTAAGAACATAGAGAGTTAATCTTTAAAGTGTCTTTTGTCATTATTTTAAAGAGATAATTTGATCTCCAAAGGGATAAATAAAATACATAAGAATATATGAACTAATTTGTTGCAATCAAACTAGAAAAAACCACATGCTCTAACTTCTAAAGTTGGTCGTTCTTTCAATGAAACGATACACGTCAGGGCTCTTTAAACATTTTAATTGACCACATTTAAATATTCACCTTATTACTTAATTAATAAAATACTTTTGATCAAGAATATGTTAAGCTATGCTTTTAAAATCCTTTATTATTGTTTTAAATAAATATTTTTTGATTTTTAAGAAATAAAATTAAATACTATAAATATGATATTCTTATATACAGGGTGTCTCATCGGGAATTGCCATTAGCCGTATACGGAAAAGTAGGTATACATGTAAAAATTTGAAAATTTGGAAAATGACCAAAAACCAATAAGGCAAACTCAACTAAATTATTTTCATTCTTCTGACACTTCCGGTTGCACCAGAAGTCGAAATCAACTTCGTCATTTTAAATAGAACACCCTATATATTATTGAATTTTCAGATTTTACGTCAAATTTTTGGTTTGTATAAAAACAAGAACTATCAGCAAACGAAGATGTGTCCATAGTTTAAAAAATGTAATACTAAGTGTTTTATATTTGCTGTTACATGTTCACTTCTTCAAAGAGCAATAACCTTTTTAAGTGAAATGGAACACCTTGTATTTTAGTTTTTTAGTATTTCAGGCTGAAATCCTCTTTCAAATCATATAAGCATTGTTAGGATCACGGCTACTACTTTTGGAGATACTTACAATTTTCTACTATTGAGGCGTACCAGATCTGTAAACAAATTGCCCATTATTAGTATTATTTGGGCAACATAAAACTGTGTGAATTTAACATAACCCAATAAATTTTTAAATTGTTGTTGAGGGTTGTGATCCAATCATGCCGTCACGTTAACACTTAACACAACAGATCTTCTACGCCCCAATAGTAGAAAATTGCAAATATCTCGTTTTCTATGAATGTTTATTATTCTACACGGAGGTATTGTTACCGTAACTGCAATGGTACTGGTTGGCTTAAAATTATCTGGCATCATGTATACAGCACTACAATGTGCAAGCGAGGACATCAAACAAACCAGGATAGTTAATAAAAACAGCATCTAGTTTTTTAATTTGCTATCTTGACTTTAAAACTAGCTTCTTGCATGCCTGCCGTAAAGGTACAATAGTATAAAGTCGCCTACAGGGTGTTAGTTAATGATAGGTCGTTGTTCGAAGGAACATTCCTAAACCAAATTTTATTACAGGACTCAGTTCCTAAAACTCGTAATTTTACACAAAATCGTAAAAAATAAGATATAATAACAGATTTGTAAACTGAGATAACCTAAAAACAAGTTTAACAATAATAATTTATGAAAAAACAAGCTATTTGGACAGTTGTCATACTAATATCAAAATATCAACATTAATATCTATTGTTAGAAATATTTTATACAGAGATTTTTTCTAACGTTTTTGTTGTCTGACCTAATTTAATAGGGTTTGGTAAATTGTTCAAAAATCCAGACACCTTGCGTATTTTGACGTTTTACATAGAATTTCAATCAAGAGAACAAAACTATAAAATAGTTAGTAATACTTTCTGATTTTGATTAATTGTGATTGAGTGATTGTGATTAGTGAAAATGAATAGTAATTTAAGCAGTGATGAACAATTTACGAATACTCCACCAGATTTGCAAGAGGAAGCTGACAATGTTTGTTTAAATTTGTTACCTGCAAAGTCAAGACAACGTTACGGAAAGTACTGTAAATTGTTTAACAATTATAAAAAAAGCAAAAAAGCAAAAAACGTAACAAAAAATGTTTTACTTGCTTATCTATCGGGAAGATCAAAGATTGTAAGTTCAGCTACACTATGGTCTGAATTTTCAATGTTGAAAAGCACTTTTAAAGTCAAAGATAATATTAATCTGGATAATTTTCATAAAGTACAAGCATTTTTGAAACAGAATTTTGTAAATTACATACCCAAAAAGTCAAAACTTTGACACAAGAACAATGCATTAAGTTTTTTAAGGAAGCAAATAATTCCAAATATCTTATGATGAGTGTAAACAAATTACATAGATAAAGTAATTTTGATTTTGTTATTAACAATAGTTGAATTTTAGGTTTTTCTACGATGGGACTATTTGGAGCTTGTTGCCGAAATGAGTTTACTAAAATGAAGCTTGATCACATAGATAATATAGGAGATATACTGATTGTTACAGTTCCAGAAACAAAAATAATATTACAAGAACGTTTACAATCACAAACAAAGCAGTTGATGAATTAAATCTACTTACAATATATAACAAATATATTTCTCTTAGACCTATCCACACTCCTCATAACCGCATGTTTATTTATTAGAAGAAAAAAAAGTACAATCCAACCTATAGGAAAAAACACATTCACCAAAATTCCAGGAAAATACCTACTTTTTAAAACTGCTTGAATCTGGTTCATACACTGAACATTGCATCCGCCGTAGCTCTGCAACCCTTTTAGCTAACTCTGGAAGTGATTTGATAACACTTAAAAAGCATGGAGGTTGGCGTTCTTCTGAAGTTGCAGAAGGATATATTCATATCTCTTGTCGAATAAGATTAACATTTTTAAAAAATCCTAACAAGTCAAGACCAGCAACTTATTTCAATACAAACAACACAACTGATATGTTAATCAATTTTGGTCAAATAAATAAATTGCCAATTAATTTAGATAATTCCAATGCACTATCAACTTCATCCATAGAAATAAGTAACCATACAGCTAGCACTTCAAACACCTATCAAATGCTTAATAACCATCCATAATATGGCTCAAGGGATAATTAACGATAATTACTATAACAAATAAATGTTATTTATTATTGAAGATATTTTTTACTATTATTGAAGTTATTATTGAAGTTTGTTATCAATTTTTTTTCTGTATTTGTTAAATTAAAGACATTTTTTATATTTTCCTACTTATTGTTTTTTTGGTAGGCGAAAATCATTGTGTGTCACACATGAATAAAATTCTTAGCAGCCCTTTAGCTATCAGCTGCCCTTGCTTTACTCGCTCGTGCAGCTAATAGCTGCGGGCTGCTAAAGCCAATTTTCTGTCCTTGCGACACAATATACTATTGTGTCAAAAACTATGAACTATTGCAAAAGCTTTAGAAAACAGTTTGCTCGTAAAGTTTCAATAGTCATTGCTTATTAGTTTGTCCGAATAGAACGTGTAATAGTTATTTATGTATCAAGGCACTAAAGTTTGATTTTTTATGACAAATGTGTTTTAGTTGAAGAGGCGATAGCCGAAGCAAACAAAACACGTGAGTCATAAAAAAGTATTTTTTAGTGCTAAGTATACTCATGAAATTTAAAACTTGGACACCACAATTTCTGTAAACAAAAGTTTGCACATTGTGAAGCGGGCTTAAGGGTATCATTTACAATTCTAACAGCAGGTAGTCTCAGCAGGGGTTATCTTATAGAAGGACTGTAGAATGAATCATTACACTAAGCACGTTTTAGAAAATAGGTAATTTACGTTGCTTACTTAATTTTTTCTTTAAAGAATATATTTGAAGGTATCGCTAATTAAACACCATAGCTCGATTAATTATCGAATCAAAATTTTGTTTAGGAAATGTTTACAAAATAAAATTAAAATAATTTTGATTTAAAAAACGTCTACAAGCAATAACTTTTAAATTAAATCAAAAACTAAACATGGTTATTTGGGTTGACTGATTATTACTTATTTTTAAATAAATCTAACCTACTAATTATTGTAAGTTATTAAAAAAATCATTAAACTCTCTATTCATAATATTTAGTCCTTACAAAATGTATATTTTATGACGTTTCATTTTTTTCTGTAGTTAATATAAAAGTGAAAATAAAAACTAAGGCAATTCTTATTGTCAACGTATATATTTAGTTTTTGACAAGAATTTATTACATAATTATAATTAAGATACCAAGTTATAGTTTAAAATTAAATGAAAACTTTTTTTTTAAATAAAGGTATTACTATATAAATAAATATAAGAAATCAATAATGGGTGTGACCTCCATTATTATTGATACATTCTTGGAGGCGTCTGCTCATTGACGCTATCAAGGTATCAATATAATTAATATTAATCGTTTCCCATGCGGTATCAATGGCTGCAATTAGTGCATTACGGTTTACTGGTATAAAATTTGGCCCTTGTTGTCTTCGGATAACAGCAAGTATTCGAGCCCAAACATTTTCGATAATGTTAAAATCTGGGCTTTTGCTGGCCAGGGTAACAGCTCCAAGTTATTTCTCGTATCCAATTGCGCACAACCCGCGAAGTATGAATAGGGGCGTTGTCCTTTAACAACAAAAATACATTATGAAAATGTTAATTCAACAGATCCCGAACTATTTTTGGAGAAAGTATAGTGAAATAAGAATACTTACTTGTTGGAAAATATAATCTTCGTCTGGATAAAACACTTCGACTGAAGGTTTCATAATAGTTTCCAAAATATCTAAATACGCAGCAGAATCAAGACGTCCATCGATAGCCCAACAAACTCCTGGACCCGCGCGCTAACCCAACCCCACACATTCACAGAAAAATAACCACTTCGTTTTTAGGACATATGTGATTATTTTCGTAACGAGTTCCTTCCATTCTAAAAACTTTTAGTGGTCCATCGTTGCGGCTATTGAACGTTTTTTCGTCGCTAAAAATCACTCGATTCCAAAATTCCAAAGGTTCGTTCACATATCGCCTTGCAAATTCCAGACGACGTCTCATATTTTCGTCACTGAGAACTTCTTTCGCAGCAGCATTATACTTCTTTATTCCCATCTCCTTTAATCTTTTGTGCAGTTATACGGCATCCGGAAAATGTGTATCTGCTATAGCCCTGGAGTATGTAGCAAATGGTTGTTCTGTTACGTAATGAAACAACTCGAGATCTTGAGCACGTGTAGATACTTTAGGTCTACCACTTCCGATGGCTCAATTAATTCATTTACGTAATGCCCTACGGTGCTTTTTGGTATATCTAACATACGTGAAATTTCACGCACGCTACGGCCCGCCGCTAATTCCGAAACAATCCGCGCTTTCAAATCAGCACCGAGATGAGGTGGCATTTTCACAACACTTGAAATTTTAAACTAAAATGGAATTTACATTTCTTACTTTATTTATTGGTTCACACTACCCTTCTCAAACAGTAGGTAATTGTTTATTTATTACATACTTCTAATGACCAATGTAACAACCCTTAGAGCAATATGACTCAAAGGAAGTAAATTAAACAAGCAAGGATATTCTATTGTTATTGAAACTTATTCATAAAGTAAAAGCCATTTCCTTATAATGCTAATGGACAGGATTTTCTTTTAAGTATTAAGATTACAATAGAGGACTTATAAACTTTCGAAAATATCTAATTATAAATATTTACACTGCAATTGCGCTTTTTCCTTAATAATTTCTTAGCAATAACATACACGTTCTTGGTTTTAAGTTGTCATAAATTTGATATGATATAAATTTGTGTTTCTAATATTACATCACAAACTAATCTTTATTCGCCAAAAATTGTTGCTTAAGTTGTAAAGCTTCGTACACACCTGAACAACAAACCGAGCAACAAACATAACAACGAACCGAAAGTCAAACAGAACGACAAACGATCTTTTATGATTTCCACAATCCGAACAACAAACGGAACGTTTGTGCTGTTCCCATAATTATTTTCAGTAGTTTTCAGTTCATATATATTTATTATTGAGAAGAGAAAATTGCGGAAAACAAGAAGATAGTGCCAACCAAATTTTTACGCACAAAGAAGAGTAAAAATTATAATTTACTTCGCTTTTTTTATTTTGGAAATTTCCCGCCCAAATGATGCTAATAGGGACATCATTTTTTCTTGCATTCTTAAACACTGATTAATTTAAAACATTTTTCTTCTGTCAACTCCATAATATTACCTAAAACACAACAAACCCACAAAAGGGAGGACAAAAATAAATAATTTAATTCTCCCGCATAAGTTTGTTCGCCGTTTTGTTTAGATTCGTCCAAACCTGCAAACGCATTCGCGCGCATTTTCTTTGATGTCGGAGAAAAAACCGACAAGTTGCGGGAACGCCGCAAACCGTTCGTGGAACAATCAGGACTTGCGAATCTGTTCTAAAATTCGTACGTAGCACCGTCCAAATTAATGTTCCGATTGCCGTTCGGTTCGTTGTTCTGTTTGTTCCTCGGTTTGTTGTTCAGGTGTGTACGAAGCTTTACAATAAGCATATTAATATGAACTATATCTTATGAAAGGAGAGTTATGTAACTATAATTAACGACTTAACGTTACGTTAGTAGATTCCATTTACTATTTACACATATTTTCTTGGAACATTCGATAATTAACTATCGGGATATGATGACCCTATACTTCGCAGGTTGTGCGCAACTGGATACAAGCAAATAACTTGGAGCTGTTACCCTGGCCAGCAAAAAGCCCAGATTTTAACATTATCGAAAATGTTTGGGCTCGAATACTTGCTGTTATCCGAAGACAACAAGGGCCAAATTTTATACCAGTAAACCGTAATGCACTAATTGCAGCCATTGATACCGCATGGGAAACGATTAATATTAATTATATTGATACCTTGATAGCGTCAATGAGCAGACGCCTCCAAGAATGTATCAATAATAATGGAGGTCACACCCATTATTGATTTCTTATATTTATTTATATAGTAATACCTTTATTTAAAAAAAAAGTTTTCATTTAATTTTAAACTATAACTTGGTATCTTAATTATAATTATGTAATAAATTCTTGTCAAAAACTAAATATATACGTTGACAATAAGAATTGCCTTAGTTTTTATTTTCACTTTTTATATTAACTACAGAAAAAATGAAACGTCATAAAATATACATTTTGTAAGGACTAAATATTATGAATAGAGAGTTTAATGATTTTTTTTAATAACTTACAATAATTAGTAGGTTAGATTTATTTAAAAATAAGTAATAATCAGTCAACCCAAATAACCATGTTTAGTTTTTGATTTAATTTAAAAGTTATTGCTTGTAGACGTTTTTAAATCAAAATTATTTCTAATTTTATTTTGTAAACATTTCCTAAACAAAATTTTGATTCGATAATTAATCGAGCTATGGTGTTTAATTAGCGATACCTTCAAATATATTCTTTAAAAAAAAAATTAAGTAAGCAACGTAAATTACCTATTTTCTAAAACGTGCTTAGTGTAATGATTCATTCTACAGTCCTTCTATAAGATAACCCCTGCTGAGACTACCTGCTGTTAGAATTGTAAATGATACCCTTAAGCCCGCTTCACAATGTGCAAACTTTTGTTTACAGAAATTGTGGTGTCCAAGTTTTAAATTTCATGAGTGTACACATTATATTTTTCCAAAATCCCAAAATTTGTACAAAATCTAAAAATTTTATAACGTTCTTTTAGGTAGCAAATGTGATCAGCTGTTTTCTTTTTATGTCAAATGCTTCCACTGCGCATGCGCGGTTCCAAAATTTACATACATTTTACACGTCTCTACCGGCAAAATGTAAACTTAAAAATCGTCGTATAATGAATTACTTTAGTGCCGATTTTATTTACTTTACTGCCGATTTTTTTGTACTTGAGTGACGATTTAAAAAAACTCTTATTATTTTATCATTGTGACGTTATTTCTGTTAATTTATTAATCATATTTGAGTATACTTAGATTTAGCATTTGTATAGAATCTTACTGGATTTGCTAATAAGAGCTACCACCCAGTTGACCATTATCTTTAAATGCCTCGATAAACACCTGACTTCTCCGGTCGAAACGTCAACAGAAAAAAGTCTATGGTTATGATTAATGACTCATCCTCAGAAACCTAACTCCTAAAATAAAGCCCAATAATTAATTGGAAAGCCACAATTAATATAAATTCCTAGGAGTGCACTGTTAAGAACCACCATTAATACTAAACAAAGATACCAACTGAATAATTTTATTATTTGGAATACTAACATTCACTTGAGTTAATCCGTTAGAAGTTGACGATGACAATTTTTTTTCCTTTTCCGAGTCTTTTCCGAAAAGAATTTTCTCGGTGATATCTTCTTATTAGCCAATGCATTTTAACGTACCTCTCTGCGACAGTATTGGAATTCCATCCACTTTGACGTTTTATGGTAATATCCGCACCTGTATTGGTCAGGAAAGATGTTGATGAGCAAAATATACTAATAACACATCCACGCAATGCATTTTATCCACTTCTTTCATCAAGCACCAATCACAAAATTCCGTGAATCACTTTTGGTAAATCTTCCGGAAATTTTCTCGCAATAAATCCACTACTATTTCTGCAGCAGTTTCTTCAATTAATTTATCACACATTGTTGAAATACTAATTAAAGGAACTTGGGAAATAGCGTAGGAAATACGACCACAATTTTTTAACATTCACAAAAGACCCACATTGCTACTCTTACTTATTAGTTGTCAATGGTAATAAGTTTTGTTTTTTGTTTTATTTTGTAGACCTCTTGGCTTTCCCCTCGGGCAATAGACGCAGTTCGGAAAAAAATCATGCACTTGAACCAGCTTTCCAACGCAAACAAATTCCTGTTTTGATTATGTAGTGCAGTTGGTGTTTGAATTACGTTTACCCCTATTGCATTAATAACCAAATAAAGCATGAACTTTCCTTTGTTATTAGTGATTATAAATGTTGTTATACTCCTCAATTGTATATTTATTTGTAGATTTTCCAACCAACAATTGGACCTTCTTAATGGGAGTTTAAACGGGGATGTTGGTGATGACAATAAACACTCCCCAAACAAAGCAACCTCTTTGGTCCAGGCATCAAGGAATAAAATAGATAATTAACAATTATCTTCGTTAATAATTAAAATTGGTAATAACTTAGAATACTTAACATGAACGTATAAATATTCACACACAATAAATAAAAGTTGGAATGCCAGTAAAGATAACATTTTATGATGTGGAAAATTTTAAACTAACAATGATAAGGTCAAAGTATTAAAATTTTAGTTAGATTATAATTTTTAATTATTGCATGTTAGTTATGTAAGGTGGTGGGTAAGATTAATTAGGTTTAACAAATTAGTACTTATTAATTGGTAGTGGTTAGTAGATTTTAATTTTGGAAATTAGGTTTTTGTACAGATTGCTTAAATTATAGGTGTCACTTTTAAAATTTACGTTATTATTGTAAGCATTGATAAATATCATTTCCGAAATCAAACGTTTTTTATAATTCGGTTCTATAACTAACACTACAACGGAATCAAAATCAAAATTATGTCCTTCTGTAACGTGGTAAACAGATAAACCAGTAGCATCTGACCTTTTTTTACAATTATACTTATGATTTTTGATTCTACTATTTAATTTTTGTTTTGTTTGGCCGATATAAACCTTTTGGCAATTAACGCATGCTACTTTGTAAATTAGACTAGATTTATCAAAAGTTTTAGTTTTGTCTTTAACTTTGGTGTAAATTTTGTTGTAAATCCTATTCAGGTTATACACTACGATTTTGATGTCGTTATGTTTAAGGCAACTAATCAATCTCTGAGATGAACCTGGAATATTAATTAGTTTTATATAGTTAATTTGGGGAGGAGAGTTAATTTGTATTAGATTTTGATTATGATTTGGAGTGTTATTAGTATTAAATATGATTTTAATCAATTTTTTCGGGTAGTTATTATTTAATAAAATTGACATTAATTTTTCTGCGATGCGACAAGGGCATGATATTAAATTTTAAAGTAAGTGATATCCAACAGTATTTGCACATATTTCAATGTATATAAAAGAGTTTATTGAACTATATAACAAGAAAATGGTTCAAAGGAAGTCAACGAAAGCAAAACATTTTGCACTTACCTCACAACCAATTGACCAAAGTTAGTTTAACATTGTAAATAATTTTAGTTCAGATTTAAGTAATTTTATAATATTTATCGTTTATAACCACGTTAAATTTATCGTTTGCGCAACACGTAAGTTAATGTAATCGAAATTCATGCGCATATGCGAGTACAAGTTTACCCTACATTTTTTTAAATTAAAAAATTAACAATTAAAATTCGTGTGTTAATAAATGTTTTACTTGTTTACGTCGAGTTTTAATTCACGAAGTGGTAGGAACTGATGATAAAATTTCAAAGAACTTTGATCAGCTAAATAAAAAGTTATTTCTAGTAAGGAATACGAATGACTGAGATTACCCTGAGAATAAAGTGTTACTATTTTGCAATAAAAATCAACTTAAAAATTAAAATAAACGTCATAATTTATAGCTTTTAACATTGCAATATACATTTCACTATGCTATTTAAAACCGAATAAAATTGTTCTTACTAAATGCTAACAGATACGCGTTTTGCTACGTAAATTATAATTAAAAATTTTTTTCTACGACATACTTAGAAAACAGACCTACAAATGGTACGGTTTTCTTCACTACTGAAGAAAAAATGTCATGTTGCCAGAATGTCTCTTAAAAAGCTTAGGAATGTATCATTAGAACTATGCGCTATTCGTCTTTTTAAATTTTGAAATAATTTAAGCGACAAGCAAACAACGGTTGCTATGAGGCGCAATCCCAACTTTCAATTGCTTTTCTGAGCAAGCTTTTCTAAAAATTAAAACGTTGATTTTTTATATTTATCAAAAACAAAATATCAAGTGTGATACATTGTTGTTTAGCATTAGATCTGTACTATCTACTGCCATAAAAATTCAATATGACGTCTATAAGAAATAAGAAAGTCAACTGTTATAAGTTAGAAACTTTTATAACAGCAGAGATATTTAAAAACAAAGAAAATTACAGTTTTCGGTTTTTTTGCAATATCTAGAAAGCCATTTCTTTTTACTCAAATTTAAAAGAGGTGATTAAATGAATGAAATGTAAGCAACTTTCTATCTCTTACCGTTTACAATATCCCAATGGTGAACATTTAAATTTTTCTCACCTAGACTTTTAAATACTGTTACCCTGCATTTATTAGTTAGAATTACGCGGATCGCAACGTTGTGATATGACAGGTTGAGACCACAGAATAAATATTGTGGCAAGACTATTGTAATCTACCTATTGTTGACTTTTGTTTTTATGCACAAAATTGTGACAAATCCATTAAAAACAATAACTTACGTATACAATTAATAGATTTCTTACATTGTGTTGTATTTTTGGGAAATTTCGAGAAAAAATGTAATGTCTAGCACATAAGGAAAGCCTTTTTTCCACTCTTACTCAGACTTAAGTGGAAAAAAACCACTTTTTTCAGTTGTTGTGTAACAACAAAAACTCTTTGATCTAAGAACGTATTTAAAAAGAACCGGCTAAAGTTCAGATAAATGCTATGTAGACTCTAAGGGCTTACCGTTATTAAGATGCTTCTCAACTAAAAACACAATTAATAACAAATAAATAGATGCCAGCTTATTTATTAAGGGAAATAAAAACAAATTTCAAGTAAAAACATAAATTTAATGATTAAATCAAATTCAGCATTAAATCAGTAAATAATAAATAAAACACATTGACATTTGTCTACTATTAGTAATGAATAGATTTATAAACTACTGTATCAAATGAAAGATTAAATTTCTTTGAATGAACTTAAAACTATGAACGTATAACGCGAAAATCCTTTACAAGCGTTAAAAACTTTAAAATAACTTAATAATGATATTGAAATGTAAATTCTCCGTTCAACCGGCAACTCAAAAATAAATATAATGTAGTTGCTAAAAAAAACAACTACTGCACAATATAAGGTACAACCGGTGCTTTTAAAGCACAACAACGCATGCAAATAATTGCGTAAAAACTAATGCGTTAAATTATAGGTAACCATGACTGCATTTAATTGCCAACAGTTTTGACCGACTTTAGTTTATCAAAATTAACTTCAATGCACGGAAAGTTCAAGGAATTGTTAATATTACGAAAGCACTTACTTAAAGTTCCTTATGTTAATAAGGAGCGTTAAATTTGTTAAAACCCGAACAGGTGATTGGGTTGACCATGATACTTTGTGTGAACAGAAACTGCTTGCATATCGAAACTGCACTTAGAATAATGTAATGCATACGGAATTTTCCATAAAACGAATTTTTTCCCATAAATTAATAACGTGTTTGAGAGTCGAGTTTTCATCGACAGAAACGTAGAAATCAAACACACAAAAACATAACAAATATTCTTTAATTTTGGAACGCACGTTTATTCTTCTAAATCTAATTTTTTTGAACGGAACGTACACAATACCAATATGTAGATAGATTTGCTATAAAGCTAATCCATTAATTCAAACTTTGTTTTACTAAAAACGAAACAGATAAAACGTAAACGTATTAACAACGGCGTGGTCGTACTTGTACCACCTCTGTAGCAATTTCTTTTTCTTCCTCGCGCGGAAAAGGTTACTCGTCATCATGCATTAAATGCATACTAGCGAGGAAAGTGCGCGCCTTATTTAAAAATATAAGGTAGCGACCAAGTTTGGGTCGCTACAGAAATTAAATTTGTAAATTTGTTTACAATTTGTAATTTGTAATCAATGACCTATCAATTAATAAATTGTTATGATTATTAATATTTCTTGAGGAAAGATCTTTTAAACGAGGTGTCACTTGACATACCTTTCTATTAAAAAAAGTTGGAAATGAATATACACTTCCGGAAACAGATAAAATTATTTAATTGAAATGTCGGCAGGAAAAAAATTAAAATTTTGAAGTCTGTTAGTTTGTCGGAGTTAAAAGCTTAAATAAGGCTTTTTATATTCATTGTACTTTCTTTGTCGTTTACTAATGAAAACCACTTTTTGAATCTTATTTTTATAACGTATTTTATTGAAAGACTTTAAATATACAAAATACATGTACTACAAAGAAAAGCGTTGGAATGTCTGCCATACTATTTTTTTTATTTTTCAATAATATCTAATTGTACAACGAATGAACTCAAGAACGTTAGTTAATTTTGTGCGAGGGTTGTATTTAAAATTGCATTTAAACATGTGAATTTTTTATTTAACTAAAACAAATTGTACACAAGTTGTTTTGGTAAACTATATATTATTTATTTATGTGGAATTAAATGTAGAATTGTACATTAGTTCTGACGTTTCCACAATTTCTGCAACTAAAATTTAAAAAACATTATTAAATGATTTAGTTAAAACACAAACGCTGACGCTGGCATTCTTCTTTCTCGTACGCTTGAACAGTTCATTAGTAAAACTTAGAATAGCAGTTAATGAATTAAATCTCTTTTTAATACTGTAACAAAAGTGAAAAGTTTATTGTCTTTCAAATTTAATTCAATCTGTTTATAAAAGAAATCATTAACTGTTTTAAAATATAAAAATTAAAGTCTTTTAAATAAAGGTGAAATATGATTAATATAAGGCTTCCGATTTGTATAAAGACGGACCAATTAGTCAAAGATAGAGTTTTCTTAATTTACATTTAAAAAGTTAAGAATTTACAAGAAATTGCGCTTCTGGGCATAAACGTTACAACATGCTTAACTGACAGAACTAATATTCTTTGTATTATGAGTAAATTAGCTTATGAAAATCAAACAGTTAGACGTATCACATAATGCACTGCTATTTGATGCACAAAGCAACAACATAATTTAGCTGCAGGTTAATCTAGCTAATTAATTGTCTTAAGAGATATGTTGGTACAAAAGCACATTGTACTTGTTTTTAAACAACGAGCATTACTATTAAACTTCTATTCTTTGAATTCAGAACAAAGAGAAATAAATAATAATATTAATATTACTGAAAGTAATTTTTGTATACTAAAGAAGTTTTTTTGTAAGTGCTACCTACTTCATAATTATTTTTTTAAATAATAATATCTAACATTACCTACACGTATACGTTTCGAGATATCACTTTTCTCTTGTATGTTTTTACTTCATGTTTCTGTTATCGATGCCTTCGGGTGATGTTACATTAATTCGGCTTTAATTGAATTTTTGCTTGATAGCTGTGATCAATATATATATATATATATATATATATATATATATATATATATATATATATTGCTTTGTGTTTCTTTGATATAATCAAGTATTTTACAAGAGAAGAATTTCTGAGCAATTTTAATAATAATTTTATATTAGTTATATAGAAGTGTCATATGTATTTCAAAATATGTAAGAAGACATCAAAAGCTTTATATAATTGTGTGTATAAATTTAGTTTATAATTTTAACAGTAGAAAATTTTTTTTTAAATCACTATTGTAATGTGTTAATTCTTAACATTTTAGAGATTCAACTATTCAACTTTTTCATAAGTAGAAAGTTAACAGCATTATACATTTCGACCTAGAACTGGTTAGGCAAAAAACTTGTAGATAGGACTGAAACATTCATTTAACCCAGAACAATATCAAAGATTTATAAACTTTAATAGATTTGTCGTTTCTGTTTCCCAAGACTGTTTTGTTTGTAAATACATCAGTCAAAACTTTAAATAATAGCATTTATAATTTGAAACGCAGAAGCCAATAAGTACTAAAAATAGAAGCAGTTGTTGGCCCCAACAACCTTGTAAAACAATAATTTAAGGTTACCTCTTACTTCAACATTGTTCTTTTCAGTTTTTTAGTCGATCATTTGAATTTCCCAAAACTTTTGCTTAAAAGAAATTGGAAAACTTGGAGAAGGGGAAAAAAAAAAAAAAGGTTTTTTGGGAGGGGTTTTTTTTTTTTTTTTTTTTTTTATAAAACAATTTTTTTTTTTTTGTTTTGGGGGGGGGGTTGTTGTTTTTTTGTAGGGGGGGTGATGCTTTTTTTCTTTGGTGTGGGGTGTTTTTTTGTGTTTTTTATGGGGGGGGAGAAATTTTTTGTTTTTTTATTTAAAAAAGTTTGAGAAAAAAAGTTAAAATAAAAAAATTGTGTTGTTTGGAGGGAATTCTTTTGTAAAACATAAAACTAGTTGAGAGAAAGAACTACAAATTTTTATGGGACGCTATAAATTATTTTTATATTAAATGTGTCCGATAGTTTAATCTTCAGCTACTTTAACACCTCCTCTTTTTAGGTGTTTAAATTTAACCTTTAACCGCTAACGTGCGGTCTGTAGGACTCCAGGTTAGTTATTCTAGATCTAACTTTTAGCACAATTTTTTTTGAATGGTGGGGGTTCGTGTACCTTCCTACGAGAGCATAACCTAGTTATGTGCAAGCCGGTTTAGTGAACGGGTGCTTTGTTTTAGTATAACGCTTGCAGCGGTCTGCGAGACCTCACGTTAGTGGTTAAGTACGGAAGTCAGATTTTCGCAATTTCATAGTTCTAGTGATAAAATGAGCGGAAATAAAAAGTTTCCGGATAGAATGCATCCTGACGACCCCAGATTTATTGATTGGGCTCAAAATTTGTTAGATCAAGATGATGAACATGTCCAATTTGAAGAAAGCGACGACGATTTTGGTGGTGAGGAAAATGTAGAAGAAGTTTGTGAAGAAAGTTCTGATGCGGATTATTCCGAAAACGAAAAATCTATTTCTGATAGTTCAGATAATGAACCAGAAAAATTTACAGAAGAAAAAGACAAGTTTTACTTTGGAAAAAATAAGACTAAATGGTAAATTATTCTATTATTGTAAAGTGAGAATGTTTTTAGTGAAATTGTTATTTTTTTTTGTAGGTGTATAGATGAACCTCCAGTAAATGTTAGGACAAGGCAACATAACATTGTTATTGCTTTACCTGGAATACGTGCAAAAGCAAAGCAACTCGGAACAAATCCAAAACCCGAAGAGGTTTGGTCACTTCTTTTTTCCCAAGACATTATTACAGAAATTGTTCAATGGACGAATATAAAAATAAACGAAGTTAGACAAAAATACAAAAACCCAAGTAGTCCTATACTAGCTGCTGTTGATGAAATAGAAATGAAAGCTTTCTTGGGTGTTTTGATATACACCTCTGTTTTTAAATCGGGAAATGAAAGCGTCGATTCTCTATTTGCCACAGACGGCACAGGACGAGATGTTTTTCGCTGTAGTATGCCGAAAAGACGATTTGAATTTTTTCTTACTGTACTTCGTTTTGATGATCCTACAATTCGAAAAGAGAAACAAGATCGAGGAGATCCAATACCACATATTTCAACAATTTTTGATAAATTTATTGAAAACTCTCAAAGTGCCTTTTCTCTTGGAACAAATGTAACAGTAGATGAGATGCTTGTTTCCTTCAGAGGTCGATGTAAGTTTAAGGTATATATGCCTAAGAAACCTGCCCGATATGGCGTAAAAATTATGTGTCTTACCGATGCGCGTAACAACTATCTTTATAACGCGTACATTTATTGTGGAAAAGGCTCAGATTCAATATCACTGTCCGTCAATGAACAGAAATTGAAAATACCAACTCAAGCAGTCCTACGGTTGTCCAAACCAATTCAAAAGACAAACCGCAACATAACGGCCGATAACTGGTTCAGCTCTATTCAACTAGTGCAAGAATTGCAAAAAAGAGGCTTGACCTATGTTGGAACCGTTAGGAAAAATCAAGCAGACATTCCACCACAGTTTCAAGCTAATAGACATAGAGAAGAAAAAAAGTAGCTTGTACGGATTCAACAAAAACATGACTTTAGTATCATTTGTTCCAAAGTTGTCAAAATCTGTAATTTTAATTTCGTCAATGCACCACAATAAAGTAGCAGATCCGATTTCAGGAAAGCCAGAAATCATTGAATTTTATAATTCGACTAAAGGTGGTGTTGACACTTTAGACAAGAAAGTTGCTAACTATAGTCCTAGCCGCAGAACACGTAGGTGGCCTATGGCAATATTTTTTGCGCTTCTAGATGTAAGTACGATTAATGCATTTGTTCTTTTCTCAAGTTACAAAGACACTTTAAAATTGGAAAGAGCTGATTTTTTAAAAATATTGGCAAAAAGTTTACTTGTGCCTTGGTGGGAAAGAAGAATGGTAAATTCTAAACTACCTAGAGAATTACGGATGTCAATTGCAAAATTGTGTGGCAAAAACGAGAACATGGTAGTTGACAATAACCTAGTAGACGACCGGCTTGAAAAAAGATCTACTTGTTATGTGTGTCCACCAAAACTTAAACGTAAAACTCAATACGCGTGTTGTTCCTGCAAAAAGCCTATTTGCCTTAAATGTTCAAAGAAAATATGTAATGAGTGTACGAAAACAAGTAATACTTAAATTATATTTTTGCTAAATTTTATTTTTTTTAATGTATGAATTGTTGTTTTTTAGTTTGATGTTCTTTTATAAGTAAACGTTTAGTACTATTGGATATGTTTCCTTTTTAGTTTAAGTTATAAACAAATAGAGTCTGCCAGACCGCACGTTAGCGGTTATGTTTCGATTCGGCACGTTAGCGGTTAAAGGTTAATAATTATATTTATAATACCACAACCAAAAATTTTTTTTTTTTTTGTTTTGGGAGATTTTTTTTAAATTTTTTTTTTTTATTTTTGGGTTAAGAAATTTTTTTTTTTTTAAAAAAAAAAAATTTTTTTTTTTTTTTTTTTTTTTTTGTGGTAATTTTTTTTTTAATTTTTTTGTTAAAATATTTTTTTGGTTTAAGGTTTAAAAAAAAAAATTTAAAATAAAACATTGGGCTTTTTGTAGCGTAATACCGGAAAATTTAATGCCAATTGTTATCATTTGTCAGCAGCGCAACAAAACTGAATTGTGAATGTGCGCAAATTTGATGTTGTTTTTGAAAAACTTAAAAGTGTTGGGATATACAGGTGATTTACGTAGCCAGTCGGTTAAAAAATTATCGACTGCTTAAAATTTCATCAATATGAAATTTGGATATCGAGAACTCTAAGCCTAACTAAAATATTTTTTAAAATGCCGGCACTTCCGGGTATACAGACATTGACGCCATACATATACATTTTATAATCAGTACCATCATATTGTCAAGACTTGCGTCATAGTTTTTAACATATTGCAGTGATTGTGCAAGGTCATAGTTGTAATGTGTAGATACAAAAAGATATATAATGTCTAGTAGTAAGATATTAGAGGTTTGTTGTATGTTAAGAAGATATGTCGATTGGTGTGTTCGCGTGATCAAATGAAGTGAAAGTGGGATAAAGACGCTCTCAGGCAGTAGAGTATGATGGACGTGTAGTTTTTGAGTCCGTACATAAAACAATTAATACAAAATGTTCTGCGTTTATTAAAAAGAAATGTTATAATTATAAAATTAGATAACATAGTTATTGAAAATGGTTTTACAACGTACACATCAATCATAAATTGAAAAGGTTAGTTTAAGTTAGGATATTTAGATCTGTATGTTCAAATTAATTAAAATTGTTATTAAATGTGTATAGTCGTGCACGTAACGTTAGTTAAGATTATGTTCATGTTATTAAGAATTATACCTTTGATTATTTTTTCTAAAATTAAAATTTTGTTAAATCATAAACCACGTTATTGTTATTATAAGAATTCAAGCCCTTTTGATATTGTAAATTAAGTAAAACAATTAAAAGAATAATAACAGTAATTAGTGTCTTATGCTTCAATATAAAATTATTTTTATTCAACACAAAAATGCAATTACCGCAATATGTAATATTTAATGCAAAAAATTAGATTTGCAGGAACCTCTTAAGAAATTCACTATTTTTGAACTATTGAAGATAAATAAATGATTTTTGGTGTTTCGATTTCAAAGGTTTAGTTAATATTTTAAATTGTTGTTGATACTTCTGTCGTATCGTATTTGCCTCCTGCGATTTTTTAACTAACAAAAACTGTCAAATACTTCATTTTTTCAAATACCAGCTATTATTTCTGACGACATAAATAAATGTAAATTAACTTTTCGTAACTAGTTAAAAAAAGTGGACTATTTTCACACTTATTTTGATTATGAACACCCTAATCAATAAAAACACACACATTTTTTGGGATAATTTAGGAATCAGCCAAATGTGTGTGGAAAGAATACTTAAAAAACCACTATCATTTGTATCACATTCAACTACACCAGAATTTGATAGAAAACTATTATGATGAATGATTAAATTTTTGTTTATAGACTTTAGACAATTATTAGCACTCTGTTATGTCTTAAAATGACATTAACTGATTAGATTACGTATGCATTTTTGTTTTGAAATCTCGGTATCATTAATTTAAAGATAACTGTAATTGCACAATAACGGTAACACTTAGACATAGGAGACTCTTATACCATTCAAACGAGGACTTTTTGTTGATGTTAGAATAAATAAAATATTAGTTATTCTATTTAAAATAAGGTTTATATTGCAAATAGTCCAATAATTAACCTGCAAATTCTGAACACCCTGTAAGAAAATGTATATTATTTAATCATACAATACATTCGTTATCTAACAATTTAGACGTAAAAGTAAATTTGTTATGATTTGTAATAAAATACAGGGTGTCCCATAAGATAAATGTAACTTTGATGCGCCACACTTTTTTGGGACATAAGTACTGTATATTTCAAAATAATTTTAAATGTAAAATTTATCAACTTGCAAGCTACTAAAATGACAAAACTTGAAAAACTGTTACCGTTCGCTATAAATTTCCTTTCCGTTCGTGGTGATTCACCCTGTATAGAAATTGTTTCACGATGCAAATTGTACAATTGAAACAATAGCCACTGCCACGCATGACATAACGACAGTAAGCATTTTGATGTTTCGTTTTTTTCCAAAACCTTCTACAATTTAATAAATAGAAATAGAAACTGTAAACTTTCTTAACAATATGATGGTGCTGATCATAAAATTTAATGTAGAATTCAGATATGATATCAAAATAGAATGATTCTATTTAAAAAAAAACAAAAATGGTGTCAATTTACGGTATATACGCCATTTTAAAAATATTATAGTTAGACTTAGAGTAGTCGATTATGGCCATATACCAAATTTCATATTGATGGAATTGTAGGAAGTCTATAACGTTATAACCGACTGGCTACGTAAATTACCCGTATAGGGTAATTTTTTATCACACGATCAACACTTGTTACCGTAATTACACGATGAAAACAATGGTAAAAAAGCATAAAAAAACGGATAGACGGCAAATACAATAAAATTTTGACAAACACGATCTAATACTACATCTAGGTTTCCACATTGCTTTTGAAGTGTAATGAAACAATCAACTGCATTATTTGTGCTAATATTTGGATAAGTAATGAAAAGTATAGTACAGAAACATTTTTAGAAATTGCTTATAATTTTAAACACCAAAATTTTTACTAAGATAAGTTAACAAGTTTTGAATCCATATTTGTAGCTGACATTCAACTTCTACGCTTTTATGAACGAAAGCATCAAAGAATCGGCAAATCTAAACCTTGAGCGCTCAGAGTTTGAGAATATCATAAATTATAGATGATTTAATGCCATGTCTTAAATTAGGAGAATCACTTGCTTTAACTGAAATATATCTAAGAAAGTAAGTAACGACTTGTCTTTAGAAATGGCTGTTAAATGGTTATCAAAACTATTTAATGAACACTTATGGCAATGGAATACAGTTTTTTGTTCCAGTGAAAGCCAAAACTTACAATATACTCAAGCGTGACCCTTACCGTAGTTGTCGAAGTATTGAGATCAAAGAATGTTATTAAGAAAACAGCAAGAAGTCTATGAAAATAGGTGAAGTAAATTTGTTCTAAACGATAAATTCAATGATGAAAACAATTTAAGACTTTTTTGGGATAATATACCTATTTCTTAGACACTTTTAACTTTTTTAACTTATCAAGATAAGAGACCTAACGATGGTTTCTTCTTACGGGTCCGTAAAATAATGCAAGAAAAAAAAGGCCTATAATGTCACGAGAAAATTTAAAAATAGCTAAAAAAAAGTACTTTTTAAACAAATCTATTTTTTATTTTTGCAACGCTTAGAACGAGAAACATGAATCAAAAAAGGAAACAATCGTAAGTTTGCAAATTTTTGAATAGTATACATTAAAGGGTAACGTTTCTTCCGCTAAGGCCTTTTAGTGCTCGACAACCACGATGATTGATACGCTTGCTATTTTGCAGCAGTAAGATATTTATTATTCTGCGATTTTGCTCTCTAAAGAAACCTATTCTTTTTACACTCATCTAGTCAATCGAGCAATTCGAGTCACTTGTTACGGTCAGTTGTTAGGAAAGTATGCCCCTCAGTGGAGAGTAGGGTGCGGGTTAGGAAAGTCAACGTTATTCCTAGAACCTATAGAAAAAAAAAAATTAAAAAGGTAGGGCGTCAGGTTCTAGTAACGCTGGAGAGAAGAATCTGACCCAGAACCAAAGGTCAGCAGCTAACTGTCCGCAGCAGAATATACAGAAAAAGGAAAACAAATCAAGAAAGAATTCGACATAAAGTCAGAGAAACGTTCACACAATATTTATTCACCCCAATACACAAACGAATTTGTGATAGTTCACAGCATTAAATAGACACAGATATATTACGAATACACACGAGCTAAAACGGGTAACGTACAGCATTAAACATTCAGGTAACAAGAAAATGACTAGAGCTACATAGAATTACAAGTTAAAGTAAAGAGAATTATCCAAATATTTACCACTGCTACGCCACTGTCTCGTATATGCAATTGATATTTCGCGTACTGAAGGTACGCCTATGGTGAACTTAACCTAGAATGTATGTCGATTTATGGTACTGAGTAACGTTACAGATTACATGAATTTAAGGAAGACGTGTAAGGGAAGTTTTAAGACTAATTCAGTCACCGCGAAGTTTAAACGATTGTTCAACTTGGTCAATGGAACTAAATGCGTTCGGCTTAATTAAGATTGAGGTTTAAATTCTTACACGACTTATACACCACGTAGGTATTAAATACTCTTGTCTATAACTAGTTAACGTTCCAGGTATATTATGCAATTACACATTCGAGCGACAAATAATCCGCAATAAATTTTCTACGTTCGCGCCTGATAATTGGTGTCAAGCGGTGACTTCTACTTGAGTGATAGGTCGACTGCGAGTTCACGCGCAATTGCTCTCAATAGTACTAACGGTTCGGAATGAGCCTCCACCGTGGTCTGCGAATTTGACGGAGTATTCGTGGGTAGCTATTTTGGCACAACGCCTCCAAAGGCTATGAAAAGACCCGCAATAGCCGTACAAGTTGACGAAGAAACAACCGGAAGAAAATATATTCGTAATCAGGAGACATAAACCACCTTCTCTAGAATAAACATAGGGATGTTAGCAATAGATAAACCCCGAGGGCAATCGTATACCTAATGCAAAGCGTCCCCTAGCCTGAAGAATGCAGAACGTGCTTATTGAACAGTTCACGTGGAGCACAATCTTTTAGCAAATTTTAAAAGCCACTTTATGCGATATCATAGGTTTTACCTACAAAATAAAGTTTTTGAAACGTTGATGAGTTTTAGAATCTCTTACCATCGGCCTGATTTCCCTTTCAAGCAAGGAAAATTTTCAGATGATGGTTTATCTTCTCTCTCGTGAACGGTTGATTTTGGACAAGTTTTCCGGAAGCATTCAAATGCAGCGGACCAATCGTGGACAGTTTCAAGTTATCAACGCCGGAAACCAATACAAAGTAGTTCCCGCAAAATTGGGTTAAGGAAGTGTGTACACAGGAGGAGCGTTTACACTTCGAAGTTACACACTAACATAAAATATAACAACACAGCCATTGCATGGCGAAATATCTATAAACGGCATTGACAACTCATTTTCTTTATGTAGGCAATTTTTAGTTATTTATCCATATTGTTTTTTCAGTACTAATCAGAAATTACACGTATATAAAAAGTTAGTAATATCCGACTTTTTTATTTGTCAGCTTTTAAGATTTACTTGTTATTAACTCAATAACGAGCGATAAGTCTTTTGACCCACGTGTCCTTGTGACAAATAGTCACGCAATGAAATACACATCTACCCCTGCATTTTGGTAAAGGTAACGTATAAGCCAACCGTCTGAATTCATTTTCATTAACGTATGTCGACGTTAGTATGATCTTTTATACAGGTTTCTCCATTACCGATAACATGTAATTATAGTACATTTAATCAGATGTAGTCCATTTTATTTGATTTCTTGTATTAAGTTCTTTTAATTATGTAGTTGTTAAACGCCTAATATGTACTACTGTTTGAGTTCTTGAAAACAGAAATAAAGTTAAATATTTATATTACACCAACAATCAAAACAAAACGTAAAAATGTTAACTAAGAGTCGATATAGGTACGATTATTACAGTCGCTTTTTTTCTAGAACAAATAAATAAAGAGAAACAAAACGTTGTAACAAATTTATTAATTTACCATAACTCTAAATATTGTTTCGATTGATTCAAACCAATCCGTACACGCATTTTATACAAGAGACACTCACGTTGCAATATAAACACCAGACATAGAAATATATGATGACAAACTTGTACAATGTGTATAATCCAATAAATTAATAAACCGTATATGATCAGAGTTCGTTGAATCAACCGGTATACATAGGCACATCTGTCAAACCTAGAAGGTAATTTAAATTTTTTTTTTATTAGTACTTTCTAAAGATCGTCTTACATCTATTAAACATTCTTCAAATTTTTGGTTTGACTTGTTTCTGTCAATTAAATTTGATAGTGTGAAACATTATCATTTGTTTTTGACAAACAAGTGATCAGTGATTAAATGAGGAATCAGAAAAGCAGGCGGAAGCAACACTCATTAAATTTTTTGAATTGCCAAACTCATTTTATCAAATAAATTTGACTGAAGCAAGAATTTGACATTTGATTTGAACAATGATAGATGTAAAACGCGCTTAACAAGTGTTTTTTTAATCGCTTAGCAAATTTGGAGTTAATATTTTAAGTTTGTGAACGTACCATTGCGAAACAATTAAACAAATCGGTTTAGCTTTAGTGACCTGTTTGTGAACTAGTGCCGTCAAAATTTAGAATTAAAGGGCGTACTTAAATTCCTAACTTTCGCTTAACGCGGTTGGTAAGCATTTCATTTTTGATGTTAGATGTGGACTAATTTATTTATATGAATCGGATTTCAGATCTGATTGAGCTTCAGAATCTCTTCTCTTTTGTTGAAGCTTTCTGGATAGTTTAGGTTCTCGATACGTATCTAATAAATTTGTTGTTATGATTGTTGAATGAACGCATAATTTCTGGATGTGTCTTAGGTGGCAGTTTGTTTGATGTTTAAATTTAGTTCCCGTCGATCTTAGTTTCTACATATACCTTGCTCCTGTAAGAATGTCTCGTTCGTCTTTTGATGGTCTGCTAATTTTTTTGGTTAATTTAAAAGAGATTTGATGTCGTGCCTCTTTAAATTTTTTTCTATTTGGTTTGTGACTTTGAATATGTGTGGATAATTTATATCAGCGATAGAGGATCGACTAACTTACGGTTTATGTTGGGTTTATAAGTGATCTAGTTGCGCAATTATTTTCAAGGAAAACAATAATTTAGTTCTAGGTATATTTTTGTCAACACAAATGTGAACTACAAAATCGTCTTATAATGAATTACTTTAGTGCCAATTTTAAACAATTTACTGTCGATTTTTTGCTACTTTAGTGACAACTTTGGAAAATATTTTTTTATAAATTTTTAAACTGCAATAAACAAAAAGAGAAACACACAAACAAAAAAAGATAGAAAATTATAGTGTCAGAAAAAACAGAGAAACACCAAAAACCGATACTAAAATTAAAAACAACGGAAAGCTTATATATACTATCTGCTTATCACGCATCGTTAAACTTAATTAATTCTTAGATAAGCTTCAATAATTCCGAAAATCCTAATGGACCGTTATCATCATAATTCATAAGCAAATTTCTGTTTTTAAAATTTCTAAACTTTCATAAGAATCAAGTTCGTTTTTATTATCTACCCTCTTAATTAATTCAATGTCGCCTACTCTATGGCCATTTTCAAGCATATGCATGGCAACACTGGACCTATCTGTGCGATGATATTTGACATGAGCTACGTGCTCTTTAAAACGAGTTTTAATAGGTCTCTTGGTTTGCTCTATATATACTTGGTTACAGTCTTTACAATTAATTTTATATATATTTCGATTTATCACACATCTCTATTGGGTCTTTTGGATTGCCTAAAAATTTTGCAAGTTGTTACTACTAGAGATTACTGTTTTATAATCAAATTTTGAAAATTTTTTGAAGACCTTTTGTGTATGTGGGATAATTTGGTAATTTGACATATTTCTTATCTATTTTGCTATTACTAGTTCCTAACGTTGTAATGTTTCTAATGTTTAACTTATGTTTTCTAATTATGTTTGTGACAATTGATTCTTGAAAACCATTGTATGATGCAATCTGCTTAATATTTCGCAGTTCTTTATCAAAGTTTTGTTTTGACAATGGGAAATGTAATAATCGGTGAATCAAAAAGTTAAAAGATGCAAGTTTATGTTGCATACTATGGTTGGAATCATTTGTTATAAACCTCATAGTGTTAGTGTCTTTACGATAAATATCTATATCTAGTTTGTTGCCATTTCTTGTTACTAAAGTGTCTATGAAAAGTAACTTAAGGTTTGTTTTGAATTTAAAATTTCTACAAATTGCTGAGGGCTGTAAACTGTAGTGTCGATGACTGCAAAAACGTCATCTACATATTTACACCAAATTCTAGGAAAATATTCTAAATTATTTTTTAAGTCAGTTTCAAATTTACTCATGAACAAGTTAGCCATAAACGGAGATAAGCTGTTATCCATTGTTGTACCATAATTTTGTTGATAAATATTATTGTTAATTGAAAGTAGTTTTGACTCATACATAATCTTGCTAATTTAATAAAATTATCTACTTCTGAATTGTCTAAATGGTTTTGGTGTAACGTATCTTTCAAATAATCTAAATTGATATCTATCGGAACGCTTGGAAACAATGAACAGACATCGAATGAAACTAAAACTTCGTTCTCAGTCAGCTCAATGTTTTTAATTTTTTCAATAAAATCATATGAATTTTGAACACTGAAATTTGATTGTTGATATTCAAAACTGTTGAATTTATTTGACAACCATTTAGATATCAGATAAGTAGGAGCATTAATACCTGAAACAATGGGACGCATTGCTTTTCCGGGTTTATGTATCTTAGGTAAACAATACATTCTAGGAAGAACCTGGTTAGATACCGATAGTCTAAACCTAAGTTGTTTTGGTATAATATTTCCACATTCTAATAAGACTCTACGGGTATCAGCAATCATTTTGGGAAGAGGATTTTTAGATATTAAAGAATAGGGGCCTTCATTAAGCATTACCTGAACTGACTCAAAATAATCCTCTTTGTCCAAAATAACTACTTTATTGCCTTTATCTGCTTTGAGATAACAACAATTATTCTCTCGCGTTAAATTTAAATTTTGATAACTCCTGAATATTATCTGAAATTTGAATTTTACAGGCATTCCTAATGAATTTTTTAGAGTTATCATCTAAAAGTTTGATTGGACTTTCGATTTATACAATAATCTTATTTATTGCGCTTTGTTAAATTTGAGGTTATATTTCAAGCCTTTATTCAACAAAGTTAATTCGTCATTGTTAAAAATCTTCGAGGATTTGTTTACCACTATGTTAAATTTTTTTTTGGCGCAGTTTTTGGTGTTTTTTGTTGGTTAAATAGACGCTGCAGTTGGTGTTCCTTTCCTGTGATATAGTGCCCACAATTGATTTTTCTCAAAAGAGGAAAAACCATAATAATTCTAGTTTTTAAGAATTCTGAACATTCTGTATACAAATCAGTTATACCCTATGAAAGAACTAATATAAAACACCTTAGACACTGTAACTCAAAATCTGCACTTTACTTAAAAAAACATGTTATACAGGGTGTTCCACGACGTTTTGAAAGTTTAATATTTCAAAACTTAAATAGACAGGTCAAATGGATCTATTTCAATAACTGTTCACATGACAAGTATAAAATTTGGCAAATAGAAACTGTTAAAATTGACGTTTGCATCTACTGTAAAAGACTTTCGGCTTTCCTCTTATTATCGGTCACGGACCTCATCATTATTTTCTCAAATTGGACATCTGTTTAGTAACACATTCTTTAACAGCATTTTGAAAAACATATTCAACCATATTACACTTGTCACAATTTTTTGTGTAGTAATGATAATTTAAGCCATTAACTGGATATGTGTAGTTTCAAAAAATAGTACCAAAAATAAATAATTTTATTAAAATACGTAACATACACTGCGGGTCAATAATCCTGGACACCTAAAATTTACCTTGTGTTTTACGCTAATTACCTTCTAAACTATTTGTTCGATTTGAATGTTTTTTTAATTGTAGTCTGATCCATCAGAAATGTGAGTGTGTAACTTGTAAACGTTTAACTTATTAAGATTAACTAAGTTTGAAGCGCCGCTTGTCAAATGCAACCAACCGTTCATGCTATTTAAACTATTAAAATACGCCGATGCGAAATTTTGAAACCGCATTTCTTCATTGCTATTTTTCAAAACCATAGGTGGTTAATCGGACACGTTTTAAATTATTGTTTAATGAAATAGTTTTCAAAGATATTCATTTATCAAATGAAAATTCTAGAAAACTGAAAATTCAATAATTATCTTCAGTAATAGCACTTTTTTAGTGTTTTTTTCTATCTCTTTTGGCATCTTAGTGATTAAGTTCAAATTACGCATGTTCACGTTAAAATTACTAAATTTATGTATATAAAATTATTCAACCAATTTTCCTTATTTTATAAAACGAAATTTTGTTATCAATAAAAAAAAAAAGAAAAACCAAGAATTATATACAATCTTTCGGAACTTGGTTCAATATAATTTCAATTGTAATTGTAATTATTAAAATAAGTTACATTACGCGGGATTAGTAGATCTACAATTCCTTATAAAATAATTTCCTGTGTATTATATTGTTATCCCTATATTTTTAGTATTATACTAGCTGTCCCGCCGCGCTTCGCTACGGCAAATTAAAGAACTGTTAGCAGTACTTTTAGACCTCCTCAGAAACATGCACACCATTGTGCGACGAAAAACGGCTAAAAAGTTGTAAATTTCGCGTTTTTGTTGTATTTCAACAATTTTATAACACTTTCATATTGATTCACTTTTGAAACCGGTAAAATTACATAATGTTATAATATTTACAGAATACTATATTGTTTGTAAGTTAAGTAAACAATACTATTATTTTTTTCTGATTTACACTGGTTGGCAAGATATCCATAGAACGCTTTCAGGAGACTCCGTCAGTTTCCTCCGTCAGTAACGTTGGCGTGTCTTGCGTAGGGAGCGCTCCCATTGGCCAGAGCTGGCGGCCCGGCTGTTACTATGCGGACCGTGGGCCAAACACTGGTAGAATATTCTTTTCTATCTCATATGTTATTTACATTTGAATGATTATGATATCAGCTGGTAGGGATAACTAATCAATTATCACTTACACAGTTATCGACCGAGGTTGAAAATTAATAAACTATTGATATTTAATAAATAATTGCACTTATGAGCATAAATAAAATAGATAAAAATCTATTCTCAGACCTACCGAATATATATACAAACTTCATTAAAACCGGTTGAGTCGTTTTGGAGGAGTTCGAGGACAAACACTGTGACAAGAAAATTTTATATATATAGATATTTTTTACCAACCAAATTGAGTGTCGAACAAGCTTTGTTTTTTTTACTGCAACGAGTCAACGTTATAACTATTTTTAATTATATTAGTATCTTGGTAATTGAAGTTTTTATTATCTCTCATATGGTCGTTCCAAGTTACATTTAAGAAGCACAACGCAAGTGGCTGTCTTGTGTTTGGTGTGCTGCATGTCTTACAGACTGGCGCCCATTAATTTATTTCTCTTTTTGGTTACGTAAGTACTCACCCTCTCCTCTCCGACTGTGGACATTTTTTTATTTATCTATCTACTTAAATGTAACAAACTAATTCTTCAATATATAATTTTTATTAAATTCAGAGTTTTAAAATAAGTGTAATTTTTCAAAAATTCAGAAAACTTTGTGGAGTATACCAGCAGTAGCAGCTAATTAGAATTAAGAGGTAATTACAGCCTCATTTGTTTTTAGCATTTTCATTCTTTTTGCTTATTTTTTTACCTCTGCAGTTTTAAAGCACGGCATATCAAAACCATTTAATTTTTAAACACAGAGTTAGTAAACATCTACACGATATAAACAATAACACATAAACAATAAATTAATAACGAGTGTTACCATCACGAGCTCTAATGACGTCCTGAAAACGACGTTGCATGCTTTGAATAGTGGAAGCGGTACGTTTACGGTATTTAGTTACATTCCTGCTGCAGCCTCACGCTTAGGTTATTCAACACCTACGGTCAGGGTTACTGACGTCAGACTCTTTGACCAAGAAAATTCCATACGTGTTATATGGGGTTCAATCCGTACTAATGAATAATATTGAAGTGGGCCGCTTTTCTTGTATGTCGCGCTTTAAAATTGCATATCTCCTCTTATAGCAGAGATAGGAGAGTAAGAAAAATAAAAATTAAAAACTGATGAGCTATAATTATTCCTTACTTCTAATTAGCTGCTACTACTAGTATATTTTACAGGGCGTTTCGAATTTTTGAAAAAACATAGACTCATGTAGTTTATTGAAAAGCACAAAATAAATTCATTATAAATAAAATAAAATAATTTATTTATTGTACTATTTTTAGAAACTGTACACCTATTCAATTAATGGCCCATATTACCAATATAGCAGACTAGAATAATGACAAGTGTAGTGTGATTGAATTTGTTTTTATAGGGCTTTGAAAAATAAAGTTGAGGTCTTGTGGCCGGTAATGAGAGGAAACCCGAAAGTGTTTTTAGAGTAAATGTAAACATCAATTTTGACAGTTTATAGAAATATAACTATTTGTAGAAACTGAAATTGTTGAAATTACAAGTAAGTGAAGGTACAAATTAATAAAATACTCTTGCTAATTCAAACAGGAGGTTTGTTTCATTTTAACAAGCATAATAGGGGTAACATCGATTACTTCTTACGTTATGTATTTCTCCTAAAGACATCGAGAAAAAAGTACTTTGAGGAAACGTCAACGTTACTTCCGCATTTAGATTGTGTCATTATCGAAAAAATAATCAATCCCTATTCAATGCTTCTTAAAAGGTGTCATTATGATCTTTCTTTGGGTGCGATTTGATGTAATCTAATATTTTTGATATCTTTAAAACGGCGTTTTTTATTCATTCATAAAACATGAATTTATATCTTATAATTAAGCGCGTCGCTCAAAAATATACTTTTATCATAGATAAAAATTAATTATTTAGAACTAAAATTATATTACTCTTTGTACAATGTATTTAATATTGAGTGATTCCTAACAACTACATTAAAAAAATTGTAATAACGTAACGTTGTATAATAGTGTATAACTAAGTGTTAATAAAGACAATCGAAATAATCCTACACTCGTATATGATTAATGTTCCCTGTTATTTTATAAGGAATTTTTTTCGTCTTCATAAACTTAATTTTTAAATTGAAAAAAGTTCTGTTAAAACAAAATTAAAATTAAAATAAAAACGTAATGATTAAGGATTTGCAACTAACTATTTTTTTTTTTGTAACTATTCATGTTTTCATTGTTTTTTTTGCAATATTTATTTAAATTTATTATTTTAGTAAATTATAACCTTAACAAAACATTCCTAAAATTACGCCATAATTTGTGTTTGTAATCTATTTGTATTTTAATTAACTATAGGGTGTTCCACGCTAGCGTTATTTCCTCTGTTACGGTTTTATTTTCAAAGTTAGAACGTATATCGAAAGCCTTCTTAAAAACGTGTGTCGTGTAGCACGTTACGACGAAAGTCGAATTTGCCGCGTATGTTGCTAATTTTCCATTGGTGGAAATAAAATCCACAAAAGCTTCGGAAACGATCAGCGGACATTTTCTTCTTATTTCTACATGGGTGTTGGCGTGCCTCTTGAAGTTAAAACTTTACATATAAATTATTAATGTGTGATTAAAGATTTTCAAATCAAATTGGTGTTTAAATTTAAATCCGGCCACATTCACCGTAAGTACACTTTGTTTTCTTTCTTTCGTGGTTGTGTTAGTTCTAATTTTGACGTATGCTTTAGCAAGTGCATTGACTTTATATTCTTATCGTGTATTACACCTGGATAACTTCTGGGGGTGCTGGAATGGCTAATTAAAAACCTTTTCCTATATACTTAACGACTACCACGGTTTCGCATTCAGTTAAGCTACAAACAGCTGGTGGACTCTAGGGTCTGCAAAGGTCGTTTCTTCTGCATAATTTCTTCCGTTCTTTGCTACATACTTCCCCTAAAGAAAACCCTGGGGTTACCTACCTTCTGGAGATGTCGAATACTGTCGCTAGCAGGAACTTTGATTCTCAAAACTGCATCTACAGAATACAGCTAAGTTTTAATGTTTAAGTAACTTATTTAATATTAATGCGTATGAAGCTCACGTACATGTGACATAAAACGGTTTGTTCTCTAATATATAAGAAAATTTTTATTCGAGGTAGACTCCACAACCGAAGTTTGGTTTTGTTTTTTTAATCAGCTCAATACGAGCTCGGGCGTGTAAGTGACGTGAGGACGCAGAGCTTTCTTAGTAACCAATCTTCAATTGGAACGCTAATTTTAATTTGGGTGTAACTAAAAAGCTTATCTGAAATTCGACACATTAATTGCGCCCTTTATTTATTGTTGTTACTAACGCACGTAACTATATGCGACAGATCTAAACTTTGCTTGTGATTTGCCTTTCTTTGCTTTTTTTCTTTTCTCTCGATCTCTTTTCTATTATTGTTTTTTTCTTCTGGAGTTGTAGTTTTTGGTTTCCTGATGGGTTTCGTTTTTCTCTGGAGTTTGCTGTTAAGCAAATTTTTCTTTGTTTTGTGATTTGCTGATCGTAATCGAGATACGTGTCGGTGATTCTTTTTACTTTCTAGTTGGCTAGTAGTAGGACTTTGTTTTGGCTTGAACTTTAATTTGGGTGTGACTAAAAAATTTACCTGAAATTCGACACATTAATTGCACGCTTTATTTATTGTTGTTGCTAACGCACTTAACTATATGCGACAGTCTTTCTATTTCTGTCACATTCTCCTAGTAGTTACTTTAAGATTTGTTTGGTGTAATGAATTGTCTATTTGTCTCTCTGATTTGTGTTCGTTTTAGCGTATTAGACCTTTAGTAAAAACTGTTGAACTCCTGTTAGTCGGTTTTATTTCTTTCTTTTACCCATCAGGTGGCACCTTGTTAGGCAGCAGTGTATTTCTTTAAAATTTTTAAGGACCCTTCACTCACCGAGTAAGCCGGGCGTTGCTGTTCTAACTACTATAACTACTACAAATACTGGATCCTCCACAAATTTAGTGCGCTACATCGAACCAAATTGCCTTACCTTTTCTCTCTAGGTTGTACCGTTAGAGCCGTCGTTTTCTTTTGTTATTTCTATACTACAACCGTTACAAATTTTGGCGTCCAACGTGGGGCCAGATTTTCTTGATTACTCTAGATTTGTCTTGATTTTGTCTTGTGGGTACGGGTTTGTAAGAGCTTTGCAAACATTTGTGTTCTCAAATTACCTTAGTAAATGTACACAAGGCTTATCATAAATCACGTTACTCGTTCTTTCTTGTTATCTCAATATCTCAGATTACTTTTGGGTTTTAAATTGTTACTCCATCCTGTACTAGAATGTGGCAGAAATGGGTGGTTGGAAGGGTAAGTTTGGACAGGGTTACTGGAGTCACTTTTTTTAATAATGATTGGCTTACCATCTAGCCAAAGTACTATATGTACTTTATCTTTTTGTTTCTGTTGGTGTACTGTTCGGGTTTGTTATCTTCTCTTTATATATATTTTACTAAAGTTTTTTCTTCCTTCTTCTAAATTTCTTTTTCTATACCTTCTCTAAATTATTTTCTATTTTTGTGTAGTTGTTTTGATCATTGTTTGATTGTACTTTGGGTCTAAAAGTTTTCTGCCTTTCGGCGTTCCGCTTTATAAGCGACTTTGCTAATAGTACCCTACCTTTTGATAATTCACTTGCTTATTCTTTCTTTAATATTTCTTTGGGGATTATTATTCCGCTTTTTAGCGACTTCAGGTACCTAAATCACTCGTCGCCATTCCCAATTGACAGATCTAAACTTTGCTTGTGATTTGCCTTTCTTTGCTTTTTTCTCTTTTCTCTCGATCTCTTTTCTATTTTTGTTTTTTTCTTCTGGGTTTGTAGTTTTTGGTTTTCTGATGGGTTTCGTTTTTCTCTGGAGTTTGCTGTTAAGCAAATTTTTCTTTTTTTTTTGTGATTTGCTGATCGTAATCGAGATACGTGTCGGTGATTCTTTTACTTTCTAGTTGGCTAGTAGTAGGACTTTGTTTTGGCTTGAACTTTAATTTGGGTGTAACTAAAAAATTTACCTAAAATTCGACACATTAATTGCACGCTTTATTTATTGTTGTTGCTAACGCACTTAACTATATGCGACAGTCTTTCTATTTCTGTCAGATTCTTCTAGTACTTTAAGATTGGTTGACTGTATTGAATTGTCTATTTGTCTCTCTTATTTGTGTTTGTTTTAGCGTATTAGACTTTTAGTAAAACCTGTTGAACTCCTGTTAATCGGTTTTATTTCTATTTATTACCCAGCAGGCATCGCCTTTTTAGGCAGCAGTCTATTTCTTTAAAGTTCTTTAAGGACCCTCTACTCACCGACTAAACCGAACGTTGCTGTTCTAACTACTACAAATACTGGATCCTCTACAAATTTAGTGCGCTACATCGACCCAAATTACCTTACTTTTTCTATCTAGGTTGAACCGCTAGAGCCGTCGCTTTCTTTTGTTACTTGTAAACTACAACCGTTACACCTCTATCAGTTTATTTTAACTAGAAATTTAAATAAATGTTTTGCACAATTAGAATGTATCTAGATTAACGCTTTAGATTCACGAGAGAAACATTAAAAATTATTAGCAAAATGGCCGATTTCTGGTTATGACCGAAATCGATGCTAACTACGTAATTGTAAATGGAACACCTTGTATTTTATTACATTTTTGAATTTTTTTGGTTCTACACTGTACCTACCGTTTGGGTGTGATTTAACATTTTCCGAAAATTTTGACGTTATCCGTGTTTAAGGAAGTCATCATATCTCTGACAGTCGTTAAGTTGCAGTTTGAACTGTTGTATTAAACACGAAAAGAGACATCTTTTTCATCAAAAACTTTAAGTTTTCGTAATTATCTGATAAACATCGTTATACTTAAGAATTTTTAACCATGAATATCTTGATTTTTTCAAATACAAGTATTGGTAATTTTTACACTATACATTGCACAATTTTATATTTTTTCCATCCTTTATAAACAATTTTGTTTTTGTGATAGTGTATGAAATTTTGGTAATAATTTTAAATGTTTTTCCCGTGAATCTAGATACATTTTGTATAGAACATTTGTTACATATTTTCAGTGGAAAAAAGTTGTAGAGGAAATACACTAGCGTCGGGTACTTGTATATCCCCGGATCGACTTTAAAAAAGGAAGAAATTTCTTGTTTTTGTTTTTTCAGAAAATTTCATTTTTGATTATTTGCCCTGATTGTTTTTAAATTCCCAAAACATACATTACTTTTTATTTAACTTAAACGGTTTTCAAGATAATATCATTAATAATAGGAGGAGTTTATTAAAAATACAATTGACAAAGATGATCACATTTTATGGCCACCGAAAAGAATAGTAAAAATTTTACTTTTGTCCTTGGTTACCGAGTTATTGATAAAAAGGAAAATTTAAAATTCAATTCAATCTTTAAACTTATTTAAAAACAAAATCAGCTTAAAAGAACTAATTGACACAGGTTGCTATGATGATATTCAAAATGTATGATTATTTCTGTCCGTTTCCGTCAATGTTGGAGTAACTTTAATTTCATGTACTTATTTATTTTAAAAATAGGACGTTAAAAGCATTAGGTGCGTATAATGATAATGCCAGTGCTGTATATTCAGTAAAATTTCCAAATCGATATCACCCTGATGCAAAAACTATTCGACGGTTTGAACAAAGATGACTAGAAACAGGTAATTTATATCTCAGATTTAGTAAGGGGACGTCATTCTACACTCAACATTATCCTAAAAGGGCAATTTCTTGATTTTGCTGAAGCGGAACAAAGCATAAGTCATTGAAACACTCATTCTCAAAAAGATAAAATTTGTAGATTATTGAGAAGGAATTACTTGTATCTATTTAGGCCTCAAACAGTTTAAGTTTTACATAAGGGTTTTGAGTTTTTATCAATAACCAAAGACAAAACGCAAAATTTTTATTCTTACGATTTCATTTGTTTTTGTACCTCAATTTATATTCAGAAACAACGGGCGTCAATTTTGAAATACTTTGTATACAGTGTGTCCCGCTTTTTATGTATATACCCTGATATCCCAGTTAATAATAAAGTGATTTTCTTCAAGTTTTGGTGGTAACTGTATGAGCGAAAAATAAAAATTTGTAATAGTGATCACTTGAGAGACTTGATTTTTTGAAAAAAGTATATTACCTAGAGCTTACATTAAATAATTTTTTTATCATATTTAGAATTAGCATTCCAAAAAACTACTTAATTAATGTTTTCAGAATTTTGAGACCTAATTTTAGCAAAAAAAAATTTTTTTTAATCTGGCTCTTTTTTAAAAAGTTGTTTATTCAGACTTTTTCAAACGCCTCCATATCATTTTGATGAATTCGGTACTTTTCCAACCACTATTATTAAGATACTCGCGCTTTGTTAGTGTTAATTAATGGCAGAGTGCTTTGAAACAAAAGCTTTTGTTTGACATTTAGTAATTTGTATGAATTGTCAATAAGTCAAGCTCTCTTACTTAACTGTTAAGAAGATGGCACAAAACCGAGGAATAGTTCTTACAATTAGAGAAAGAGTAGAGAGTAAGAAGTAAGAGCTGTTCTCAAGAAAATACCAAATAGGTACAATTTAAATCAAAGACGCCATCTAAACGACGAACGTATCTTAGCAGAATTTAGAAAATGTTAGTATAAAATCAGTAGCGAGGAACCTAAATTTCACGAGAAACAAAGTATTGAAGTTTTTGAAACGCAATGGGATTGAGACATTAAAACTTTTTAATATTTTTATATTATATTTTATATACTCTATTAAATCATAAAAATAAGTGTGTTTCGATGTAAAGTCTGTATACTATTGGCGAGGAGTAATAAATTATAATTGCTTGAAATAATTCTTTATTTTTTGTGAAAGCGGTACTTCTACGGTTAAGTAAAACCAATAAATTCTAACCAAAATACGATCATTGTGCTGCTCTTGCAGCATATCGACCCATCTAGGGTCTGAGAACAATAGTTTAATCTGTGTAAACACGTTGCCATCAGCCCAGGTACTGACGAAACGAGAATCATAGCCGTAGATGTGGGTATTATACCAAGATACAAAAATAATGGTATATAATACGTAAGAAGTAAAATTTGTAATGTGATCTACTATACAAATAAAATAAATAACATATAAATAATATATGACATAAATATAAAATAAAATAGTAATGCAGATATCGTCAGTACATTTATTACAATTACAATTAATTTGCGGGGACCGATTTTTAGGCATCAAAAAGTAAATTTGGCTCAATTATAAAATTATGTGGTTGTCATGGAAACTTATCAAAATGAATAGATAAAAGTAACAGGCATAAAATGTTCATTTAAATAACAAGACATTAGTAGGTAAAATAGGTATATTTAAAAATAACTGACAATACTCACTCATGGTTACAATAAATGGTGTTTAGAGAGTAGAACACTGTTTCAGGCACATTACGCTTGGTCATTTAACTTTCTTCCTCGTCTGAAATTTCCATTTCGGAATCAGAATTGCTGTCTTGTGTGTTTACTGATATAATAATTGGCTCCAATGTTATCTCTACTAAATTATCCAGTTGCCAACATTTGCCTTCTTCCTTAACGACATGAGATACACAGTTCTTCCATCTTTCAGGTGTTACTTTGTTTAATGCATTTTCCAGAAGTTTTTCACGTCGTCGAGTTTAAAAGTGGTATTGTTACGAGCGACGTCACCTTTTACTTGAGCCCAAACCAACTCTATAGGATTCAGCTCACAATGGTAAGGTGGTAAACGCAGTACTTCAATGCCCCGATTCTTTGCCATTTCGTCAATAACATGACGTATATACTTATTCTTATGAACTTTAACAATATCCAATAATTCTCTTTTCACCATGTCATCCTCAAAAGTTATATTCTTAACAGATAACCAATCTATAATTTCTGCTTTCCTCCAAGCGCTGGTAGGTAAATTTTCGTATCTTCGTGAGTGGTAGCTGGCGTTGTCCATAACTATTATAGATCCTTGGGGTATCAAATCTAGCATCTGCTCAAAATATTCTTTAAACACATTAGCATTCATGTCTTCGTGGTAGTCGCCAGTTTTCTTTGATTCGAATTCTAACAAACCACCATCTACAAAGCCATCTTCATTGCCAATATGAGTAATAATTAACCGTGTTCCTTTCCCAGAAAGCGGTCGAAATCCTGTCGATAGCCCTTCTATAAATCCTTGTCGAGCACTCGTAACGGTATTATCATGCCATGTTTTTTACGGTATGTCCTGCATTGATCCAGGTTTCATCCAAATAGAATATACGCCTGCCTTCACGCCTATATTTTCTTATTTCCCGAAGATAATTTCTCCTCCATGTAATAATCTCTTGTTTTTCAATTAAAACGGATCTTCTATTTATCTTCTCCCAAGTAAACTTCAACTTGCGAAGAAGTTTCCACAGTGTTCTACGACTCATTTGGGGTAGATTTTCATCCTCATTTACTGCTAGTAAAATCTTATCGATTGTAGGAATCTCTTTCCGTAAGTAGAACGAGTGAACCTTTCTACGGACAGAATTCCTCATTGCATCATCTAATTCCATCGGGCGCCGACCAGGAGATGGAAGTGGGTGAAGCACTTGTCCCAAATTTTTCTTTCCCTCACTAGTTTATAAATGGTGGATTTTGATATTCCCGTCATTGCAGAACATAATCCTACAATATCATCGACACTTTTTGCAGGGTGTTGACATCGAACAGCGTCATGCACATTTAAAATTATAATTTTTTCATTAGCAGATAACGCACCACTTTTAACACGTTTTGCTGGTGAAAAGTTTTCCATTTCAAAATTATTTGCACTAACACACAAACAAACAAACAAGCCGATTCATTGCTAATAACAAACTAAACATATTTTTCATTTAGAAAGTATACGAAGCCCTTCGGTCAAACAACTAATTATCTGTAATCTTTTGCAGAAATTACAACCCGTCTGCCGTAATGACTGCGCTAACGACCCCACTTTACCTGATGATAGATAATCCAACACACATTTTGACGCTAAAGAATAATTGTTTTAAAATTACTTTATTTAGCTATATCGATTCTTAATTGTAATAATAAGAAACAAACCACATAATAGTAAATAATTTTTTTGAAATATTCCACAGTTTAATAAGATACAAATAGATTCATAACTTTTGTAAAACTCAGTATACGTACCTATATAAAATTAAAATTTAAAATAGACAAATTGAGAAACGACACATTTGTCATTTATCGATTTTAGAGTTTAATTTTATATTCAAATACTGTGTTTTACAAAAGTTTTGTATCTATTTATATCTTATTAAACGGTGGAATATTGCTGAATTAAATTATTTACTATGAAAAATAGATTCCACAAAGTAAGGATTGAAACAATAAAAGAAACCACATAATAATTCATATCAAGGTAGATTTTACTATTATAATATATTTACCTACTAAAAATATGATTTTCCAAACGTATCAGGTACCTACGCCACTGCAATACGGGAGATTCGATAATTCTGACAGGTTTATTACTCCGCGCCAATAGTATACTGATTATAACCTAAAGAAAATCGCATTACTAATTTCTTAGATATTATGGTGTAATCTTGATAAGCGGGACACACTGTATGTTTAAACTAAGATCCTACCAAATCGTATGTTATTTCATATTGGTAAATTCTACTTTTCCACAGTTTCTATAATATGCATTCTAGTAATAGTGACTACCTATTTGAAAAAAAAACTTTATGGACTATACTTCTGAACTATTGGTTAAACAAATGACAATGCGTACACATTCCTTGCATAATTAGCCTAAATAATTGTTGAATTGAGTAATTTCTTTATAATATAATACTCAAGATTTTATAAAAACCTATCCATTTTTTCCAAAGTTGTTATTTTTTTTGTATTCTTTTATAACGATTATGATTCAATTTCACAATTGAAAATTGCAAGACCATACTTTTTTTGATAATGGTTAGGTGTCTTGCAGAACCATTTGATTAAAAACGGTTTTTAGAAAGATTTACAATATATTACTAAAATTATGTTTTATTATTTTCTTTCTGTTCAGCATTATGTAACTTAATTATACTAATAAACAATAGTTATTTTTGTATTAAGAGAGTAAAGAAAAGATTCTTTGAGTTTAAGAATGTTGGTTTGAAAAACTCAAAAACCGTTTTGCGCCTGTAATGCAAACAACTTCTTTCTACAATTGCAGACTTTCATTGAAAATTTAACCTTAAATTCAATTTACAGCCAATAGAAGGCGCTAAGGTTTTCTCTCTACATTTATTAAAGAGCCGGTTTAAATGGGTCAAATTTAAAAATAATTTACCAAAAATTGCCCCGATATTGAGAACCACAACAAAAATGTTGAACCGTAAAGATCATTGTAGCTGTTACGGGTTCATTTGCAAAAGTAGAACGTACGTCGAGAGCCTTTTTAAAAACGTGTGTCGTGTGTAGCACTTTAAGACGACAAAAGGCGAATTTACCGCGCTTATTGCTAGTTTTCTGTTGGTGGAAATTAAAAATTAAGAAAAGTTTTAAAGACGATGAGCGGACATTTTCTACTTCCTTCTACTTGGGTCGAGCTTTCTTAATAAACAATGCTCAATTGGAACGTTAACTTTAATTTGGGGTGTAACTAAAAAGCTTACCTAAAATTCGACACATTAATTGCAAGCTTTATTTATTCTTGTTGTTAACGCACGTAATCATATGCGACAGTTTCTCTATTTCTGTTAATTTCTCCTAGTACTTTAAGTTTTATTTGCTATATTAAATTGTCTATTTGTTTCTTTAATTTGTGTTGGTTTTAGCGTATTATACAATTAGTAAAACTTGTTGAACTTCTGTTGGTCGGTTTTATTTCTTTCTATTACCCAGCAGGTGGCGCCTTGTTAAGCAGCAGCCGGACGCTGCTGTACTAACTATTACAAATATTAGATCATCTAAAAATTTAGTGCTCTACACCAAGCCAAATTGTCTTAGTTTTTACTCTAGGTTGTACCGCTAAAGCCGTCGCCTTCTTTTGTGTTATACAGACAAAAAATAAAATATTTTGGACAATTAGCTATTATTTCCGGGTTAAAACAAATAATCCGATATATTTTTTTCGTCCGTGCATCATACATTGTTATTTATTTGATTGAATAAAATTTTTAAAAAAATCCAACAATAATGTTAAATGACGCTCCAAATTAATCAAGTTGCGATGAAAATTTCATTGTAATCGAAAGTCGGTAGACAGTATAAATTTAAAAATTTATAAAAATCTCTCAATATAATGACAAGATCAAGTCTCCCTGTACAGTAGTTAGCTAATGAAGAGTAAAATTTTTTTTAAACAATCGACGCCATTTTCAAAAAAATAATTTAATTGTACGTGCAGTTCATAATTTTATTTAAAAATATAAGTAGTAGCGGCAAGGATGATGTTGTGACAACCCAAAGGATTCCCGTTGAATTGCTTCACGATGCGAAGGCAGCAATTGACAATTTATTACCCACGAAGTCGAAAGCGGTTTATGTAAAGACATATTGTTTATTTCAAGGCTGGTTGCTGAAAGATAAGGTCCAAGGAATTACAGAAGATGAGATGCTAGCATACTTATAACAAAAATCGAGGCAAGTAAAGTCCCCTACACTTTGGTCTACTTTCTCGATGTTGAGGAGTACGTTCAATGTGAAAGAGAATATAAATTTTGGGAAGTTTCCAAAATTGATAAATTTGTGACTGAAGCACACGATACAAATTATTTGTTAATGAAAGTAAAAAAAAACTAAAAATACTTTTAATGAAAACTACCGTCACACTTATTATGTTTATTTATTTGCAGAGGGTTTTGATTTTAGGAGTCTACGGCGCATGTTGCAGAATGGAACTGACAAACATGGTAGTAGATAACGTAGAGGGTCGGGGGCACATATTAGTTGTTAAAGTTATCGATATCGATCACTCACAGTGATTTTTACGACATTATAGCAACAAACGTTTGTGTCCTAATCGGCACTTCAAAATTTTAACATTAGTGCAGCAGAAGTGTCATCCAGCGTAAAGCTAATGAAAAAGTATTCCAATTTCACTATCAACATTCATTACAATAAATCAGTACTTCAAATTTTCTAAGAATAAATTTTAAATCTAGTGCGTAAAAATGTTCATATAAGGTCTAGTGCGTGAAAAGCAATTTCACTCACACTTACTGAAACGTTAATGACATATTTTGTGTCAGTTTTTTTTCACAGTTGAAAATAATAAATTTTTTACTAATATTACTTGAAACATTGTTTTATAACTTCTATGTCATATCACTTAGTTTTTCAATTTTTTAAATTGCATTAAAATGACAACCTAATTTATATTTGAGTTTCTGTTTAAAAAATACCGTTTTTCTAATGTTAGTATGCGTTTAAACCTTTCATAAATAATAGTAACTTATTTAGAATAATATATATTTTTTAAAAACATATTTACTGAGAATAAGTTTACAAAAAAAAACTGAGTTTCAAAAATGTTCGTATATACTTCGTGTGCCTTTATACTTTAATAATTAAAGCACGACTTTCTATACAAAGGAGCAATTTCTACGTATTTTGCTGTAGTTAGTAACCTCACTATAATAAACAAAGAAATTTTGTAAGTGCTTCCGGCTTTTCAAACTTCGTTCACTTGAAATTCATGAAATTGTGGGCAAGTTTCAAATCCAATTGAGTATGTATAATATGTTGCTTGTTTATAGACTTTGTAATTTATTGCTTCAGTCTTTTGATGATAATGACAATATTTAACATGAACGGTATATCAAATTAATTGAAAAGCTTAAAGACGTCAAAAATTTAAGGAAGCTATGGCATTCTTAGTATTTATTCACAACTTCCCTTATAATTTAGTTAAACACGCATTTAAGGCTATGTAGGTACATATTTCCAGATTGTACTACATAAAAAAGCAATAATCAGCAATCTGGAAAGAATTCAACAATGAGATATACTAATTACCACTAAAATCTTTTCTTTACAAAAACAAACACTTAATTAATGTTAGTTTAAAATGCGTAGGAATATCATAAAATATAAAACAGCAAGGTGCTTCGTTAAATTATCATTGCGTTGTTGTCATTCTAGGTATTATTAAAAAATCTTTATTAGTTAGAACGAACAAACAGCATTGTTAGAATTATTAATCAAAACTGTGTAGACGTTCTAGCTCTGTAACACCATCACATTGTTATTCTTCTATGTCATTCCTATTCTTAATTAATTTGAACTGAAATAAATTGCTTTAGGCGCTCTTCTGCAACTCTTTTAGCAGATGCAGGTGCCGACCATCAAAGGACATTGGGTGTGGGGATCTAATACAGAAGCGAAATCATACATTGAAGATTCTATACGAAACAAAATTTCAATCTCTAACAAATTGTTATCACCTCCAGCAGAGCAAACGGGCCTGCTTCCGGAAGTTTCTAATAGTACAACGTGTGCAGTAAACTTGAGGAACTACAGCAGTAACCTCATTGAACACCCAGTACTAGACGCTACGGTAACTAACAACACTGCATCTGGCATAAATTTTGCTCACTGCTACATTAGTACTTTTAATTTACATATAGTACAAAATAATTGTTAACAGTAATGTTTTGTATTAAAATTTTAAATTATTAAATAAAAATTAAAATATATATTATTTAATTAATTAAAAGTCACAAAATAGTGTCGAAAAAATAGCAGATTTTTTGATATTTAATTTACGTTCTAGAACGACAAAGTCTTTGTAAATGTACTTCGCAGCTAGGTAACAAAAAAGACTCATTTTGTTAACTCATAATTTTACGAAAATGTTGGTATGTTATGTAAGCTTTATGATAAACATTCAAAACATCATACACTTTATTATTAATAAAAATAAGTCCAGAAACACCTCTGGTGTATTCGGGATTGAGTTAATTTGATGACATCCGGCATAAGAATAAGATACGGCCTCTATTTTACTATTAATATCTGAGGGATTAAGGTTATGATTTAAATTATTAACTATAATTATATTTAATTGAATAGTCAAAAATAGTATACAGGGTGTCCACGTTGAATAACCGCGATTGATTTCTCGGAACTAGACGTCTGATTCTGAAAACTTTGTCACATACTAATGTGATCATCAACTTTGTTATTTTAAATAGAATACTTTATATATTCTTGCATTTTTAGATTCTACGACAAATTTTAAACATTTTCAATTTGTAATGTCTAGGCGTTTCTGACTTATTCAGGATTTTATGTCAAAAATGACATTTGCAGGTCAACACAGAAGTATCAATTTTACCTATACGGGAACTCGTAATATTTAATTTAAGGTGACTTCTTCGTAGAGAAAGAATTACTTTAATAGATTCTTTATGCCATTGTGATAAATATTAATACAGGGTAGTCAAACAAGAAAGGTAAACAATTTTAAAAAACTCATCAAAATCAATTTTTTTAAATGGAAACGCGCCTTATTTTTATAATCTTATCTCGTTTATCATAAAAAATAACAGTGACTTCATGTAAGGTAGTTTATTCCAAAATTTTGAAGTTTTTGAAATATTCGCAATTTTACAATTTCATCAATAGAAACACAGGTATCAAATAGCAAGGCCAGCCACAGAATAGAATGAAGTGGTATAGAAATGTTTTCAAAGTTTTGTATAAATCATTTAATAATAATAATAGATAACTTTATTTAGTTTTTAATACTATATAAACAAACTAAGATATTAGAAGTATTACATATTATAAAATAAAAATAAAAAATTAATGTGATATACAATAATATACAATAATTTACAACACAAGATACATTTTATACTCACAGAAACAATACATTTCAAGCATACAGTTTTTTTAATTCTAATTTAAAGGTTGTTATATTACAATTTTTAATTTTGTTTGGCAGCTCATTATACTTAACTAACGCTTTATAAAACAATGAATTTTGACCACTTGTTGAGTATTTAAAAGCCACTGCAAAATTGTTAGCGCCCTTGTACTATATGAATGAATTTCGGACCCTTTCTTCAATATGTTATCAAAATAATTTGGGAAAACTCCGCACTTTATTTTGTGTATGAAAATTAGAGCTTGCATTTCACAATGGCTTCTAACATTAACCCAATCTAACGTAGCAAGCATAACTTCGATTTGTGTTCTTCTACCCTTATTTAGAATGATTCGCATGGCCCTATTCTGTAATATTTGTAACCTGTCATATTCTTTTGACCCTGCTAGATACAGTATGGTAGCACCAAAGTTAAAATGAGGCAATACAATTGCATTATAAATTAAAATTCTTGTTTTGATACTTAAGAATCTCCCAGTTTCTTAGAAATTTTTTACATACATAGTCCACATGATCAACAAATTTAAGCTCATTATCGACTATTATCCCTAAATATTTAATCTTATTTACTATTTCTACAGTTTCATCTGCAATTTTAATTTTTATTTGTTTAACATTCATATCATTTATAATCCCTTTTTCCCGATTACTAAGGCCTTGGTTTTGTTTACATTTAGTTTTAATTTGTTTACTGCCAACCAGATAGACAAGTTGCTTAGGTCTTTATTAATTCGTTGAACCATTTTATCAATATCCTTACCACTAATGTATAACACCATATCGTCAGCAAATAAATGAAATTTAATATATTTGAAAGCATACTGTACGTCATTCAGGTAGATGATAAATAGTAAAGGTCCTAAGATGCTTCCTTGAGGAACTCCATTTTCTATTACGATTTCATATGACGCCACTGTGTTACATTTTACTCGTTGTTTTCTGTTTGTCAAATAACTTTCAAACCATTTAAGTACCGATCCTTCAACTCCAATACATTGTAACTTATTCAATAATCTTTTCGGTCAATTGTTTCAAATGCCCTTTTCAAATCTATAAACACAGCTATAGTTGTAAATTCTTTGTCTCTACTAGATTGCCAATCATTCAATATAAATTGAAAAGCATTTTCACAACTATGGTTTTGTCTAAAACCAGATTGATAATCTGTTAAATAATATGTCATATTTAAAAAGGACAGCAATTGGAAATAAACTACCCTTTCCAGTATTTTAGCTAATGCTGACAACATATTGACCGGTCTGAATTCTTCTGGTTTAGTTGTATTACAAATTTTTCTAATAGGTATAATTGTTGACTTTTTTAATGATTGAGGTACAGTTCCAGACAACAACGAAGTATTGATTAAGTTTAATATTGGATCACATAATTTCTCAAAACCAATTTTATATAATATAATGGGCAATTCATTTGGACTATTTTTATTACTTATACCATGTATTATTTCTATTAATTCATTTTTTAGACACAGTAAAGAAATCATTAAAAATAAGTTGAGGTGCGCAGGTATAGATAAAATCTTCAGTTTTATTAGCAATTGAGTCAACAATTACTTTAATGCTATTTATAAAATATTCATTGAATTTATTAGCAATCACAGTAATATCACTTACAGGTTCATTATTAAACATGACAGATTCATAGTTTTCACTGCTTTTGTTACCTATTATATTTTTCAATGTTTTCCACAATAATCTAGGGTTTTCTTTATTATTGTCAATAGTCGTGTGAAAAAAATTTTTTTCTATGTTTAATTCTGTTAACTACCAAATTTCTGCTATTTTTGTATGCCTGCCAGTCTTCTGTAGTTTTTGTTAATCTAAATTTGTTAAATTTGCGATCCCTTTCTTTAATTAATTCCCTTACGTCTTCAGTAAACCATGGCCTACTTTTACCTTTAGCTTTTAAGATATACACTGGCATTACCTTATCCATTATAGTAAACAAATGAGAAATAAAGTTGTCACATCTTTCATCAATACTCAAGACATTATACTGGTATTGAAAACTCTGAAGATGCCTATTATAATGTTGAATATTTAGTTTTTTTTCTGAATTGAATTATGCCCCTATTATTTGCTTCACTCTCAATATTAATTTTAATTAAAGAATGCCTGTTAAAAACCGGATACTTTAAAATCTCACAATATACGTTTCTGTTACTTATTACTAAATCAATTAATGATTCAGATCCTTGTGGAGAAACATGCGTATACCCCTTTAACAGTTGTTTAAAACCCCGATCATTAATTAACATTTTCAATCTATTTGTGTATGTATCACATTTATCTATATTTATGTTAAAATTGCCCAATAATAACACTGTTTCTTTAAAGTCAATCAAAAATTCATCAAATATATTCTGTAGATTATCCATAAACACAGCATCAGAACTATTTGGTGAGTGATACAGACATCCAATTGTACATGGGTTATTTCCAACATTGATAGATATAAACAATAACCAAAAATTCATTTCCACAACAAATTCTCTAACAACTCGATATGCTACATTTTTTCTAACATATATGACAACACCTCCCGTAAATCTACTTGAAGAATTCAGTCTTATGATTTTATATTGACTCACCTGGAGTTCATTATCTGTTATGTCATTTGTTACATGCGTTTCCGTTAAGCACAATATCTCAGGTTCTGTATTTGCTAAAAGTTCACAAATTCATCGAAATGTTGCACCAAACTCTGGGCATTTTGTACATAAACACTCACACTCACACTACTCTCAGTTGTTTTTCTTCTTGGTTGCTATAATTCTTCACTATAGTTAATCTTCTCCCTTTCTTGTTGTACTTTTTGTTTATACACCCGACAATTTATATCATACGATGAATGATTAACTTCCAGATTCAGATTAAATTTCTCATTAGCTTTCATGCAATTTACACATTTATGCAATTTAGTTGTACATTCACTCGTTTTGTGATTTTCACCACAATAACCACAAGTTTCCTTATTTTTACATTGATATGCCCTATGAAAGAATCCACAGCATTTAAAGCATCTACGAACATTAACAAATTCATAAACAGAGCATACACACCAACCAATTTGAATTTTCTGTTCATAAACAAATTTATTAAACGCTTTTTGATTTACTTCTACAATTGCATTATAAGATTTATATTTTTTATTTACGTTTCTCGCCTCATATATGTTAATGACTCGAATAATTACATTATCCCTATTTTCCATCTCATTTTGATTAATTATAGCATTAATTAGTTGATCATTGCTTAATTGTTGTTTAATTCCCACAATTTTAATTAATGGTTTTCTTTTTTTGGAATTTCAACGGTGTAATCCTTAAATTTATCTTGAACTTCATTTTTAAGTACATCAATTGCCTTTACACTATTACACACCACCGCTACCTTATTTTTGCCAATTTTTTTCAATTCTTCAATTCCTATACCTAACTCAGCAGGTCTAATTGAGGACTGCAGTTTACTCACAATATCAGCTGTTTCGTTTTTTGAATTTTCCTCACTGGCCTTAATAATCAATGTTTCTTTCATGGTATTTTTAACTATACCAGCATATGTGTCCTTGGGTGCACATTTGATTACGCATTCCGCCGTTACTTTATCTTCTAATAATTTTATTTTATCTTTCAATAATACATTCTTTTCTTCCATTTCAGATAACAGCTTTTTTAATAATGCATTTTCATTTTTCAAAGCATCAATTTCATTTACATTCTCGTTTTTTAATCCGCTTACGGAGTTTGATCTTGACCTAACCTCATTTCTGCTACAACATTTCACATTTGTCCCATCTTTTTTCTTTAAACCTGTAACCCTGCTGGCGCAACTGTTATGAAAATAATTGTTACACACTGTACACACTACATAGGCATTTTCCTTTTTCACATTTGTTTAAACAACATTTGCCATTACGGCACATACTGTTGAGTAAAGGTTTCTGTTTATCAGGATATCTACGAGCATATATTTTGCATCTTCTTGATGAAACTTTCTAACATTTGCCACAAATAATAAACAAATTTAAACAATCTTCTTGCGTATTATTTATTCGCTCCGACATAATTGTTGATAGCTGTCAAATTACAAGGAACAAGTGACTAATTGACGTTTCTTGAGTACTTGACACTATTCTGTGGCTGGCTTTGCTAACTGTTCGCAGTTATTCAACGTGGGACACCCTGAATTATATATTGATTACTTCTAAACTTATCGTATTTTTTTTAATTCTAATACGCTGTTGGCTAGGACAACCTCACTTGGTAGAACATTCCAGTTTAAAGAGTTATTTATTAGGAAGTGCTGTTTTACTGTTCTTATAAAATTATCTTTTGCAAGTTTAAAATTATGTCCCTTCAAACGTTTGTTGTCACTATACTTACAAAAGTTATTATATTTACTAAAAAATAAGTGATGTGTAATAAGGAGGAAAGGAAATGATCCTGAATTCCTCAAAATTATCAAAAAAGGAAAGTCGAATATCTAGGAAATGTAATGAGAGGACAGGGATACTCATTACTGCAACTTATAATACAGAGAAGAATCCCAAGAAAACGTAGTGTCGGCAGACGCCGAATATCCTGGCTCAGAAATTTGAGAGGATGAAGTAGCGCTGAACTATTCAGAGCAGCAACAAACAAAGTTCGTATAGCCATGATGGTTTCCAACCTTCGATAGGGGATGCAACCCAAAGAAATAATGTGTAATTGTAAATATCTGTATCAAGTCTCCTCTTAGATGTCTGTCTTCAACTTCCAGCATATCTAGCTTTTCTAACTTGGTTTTATATGGCAAATTTTTCAAACCAACTGCCAATCTAGTTATTGCATGTTGAACCCTTTCAAGTAGAATTTTGTCTTTTTTATAATATGATTGCCAAACTGATAATACAAACTCTATTTGCGATCGTATGTAGGTAACATATAAATGTTTTAATAATTTGAGTGAAGGAGACGAAAGAACCTTTTTTAACATAAACAACATTCGAACGCTTTTCTTTGAGGTTAAAGTTGTTTGTTGTGTCCCATAATGTCCTGCGTAGTCTATTTGGGGCGTAACACCTGATATTGTTTAAACTATAATTTGTGCTTGGGTTTCTACTGCCTAAATGTAACACTGTACATTTGTTAATTTTGAGTAGTAGTTTCCATTTAACGCACCCGTCTAGACAATTTTCGTTGTAGGTTGCTGTTATTTATTAGACAATTAAGTAATTTGATGTCGTCTGCATAAGCAGTGTTGTTTGATTGAAGAAACAATAGTAGATCACATGTATATGCAAGGAACAAAATAGGACCCGACACTGAAACTTTTGGTTTAACGTGATGAAAGCGGCACAAATAATTTACATTACTGCTTGTTTTGTGATCTGTTAATAATAGTATATTACACACCAAGGTTGTGAAGTATGTGATTATTGCCTTAGCACAATAAACTGGTAACAGATTAGGTGCTTGTTTCGAAGTTCCACTAAAATTTTACATCCATCCACGCTAGAAATTATGCGAAATCCGTTGACTACACGAATAACAATAAATACCTTGAAAACCAAAGAAGATAGGTATAGGAACCATTATACTATTCGAAAGAGAACAAAATTATTCATCGAGTTGTGCAATAATATACAGAATGTTCCATTAAAAATAAATAAGTTATGATAGTTTAAACTTGATTAAATTCGGCACTACATTTCTACCACCCTGTATAAAATTAAGTAATTATGAAATTATGGGAGGGAAGCTTAGAGTTTCAGTTGTGTTCTCTACAAATTTTATCTCTTTAACTTTATTATTGTAACATACACATCTCTTTAAACTAGGAAGTATTTTTTTAAATTTATTTTGAAAAAAATTAAATATCTCAAAAACGGTTAACTTTAAAAATAGGAAACCTCAATAAAAGTTTATCTAAATATTAACGTAGAATCTAAAATTGCAAGAATATACACGGTGTTCTATTTAAAATAACGAAGATGATGTCAACTTCCGGTACAACCGGAAGCTTTAGGTGGACACCATCATTTTAGTTGAAAAGAACATGCCCGTAAAGGCCTAAAACCAAATTTTCAAAATTCAAATCAAAGTAGTCTGTAAAATATTTCTAATGTCTCGTTACCGTGGGACACCCTGTATAACTCTAACCATGATCATGTAGCAGTTTAAGCTGGCAAAAAATTTAAAACCTACTTTAAAATTAACATTTTGGGGCTCGTAAAATATAATTTTAGTGAAAATTGTTTGTATTCCTCTGTATATCTTCTGCTTCTTAGTAGTTTATTTTTTAAGTCACAATTTGTGCTCTGCTTTTGAGAAGTAATTGTTGGAAGATGTTGAAGTGCTTTCTTTTAACGTTGCAATTTAAGAATGTTCCTCCGTACTTTTCTTTACCTAAGAGTAAGTATTTGAGCTGTAAGCTTGAGTAGTTTTGGTATTGCTAGAGATGTTAACGGGCATTTATTGCTTCGCCAATATGCCTTGCATATTTGAACATTGGGTTTCAAAATTGACACTTGTAATTCATTTAGAATGGCAAGTGTTCGCCACATACTCGTTAAGTTTTTATAGTCGACATTTTTATGCAACAGATCGGACCTTCCAGATTCTGTTAACCATTCAAAACACCTACAACAAAATGTTTGTAATTTACTTAAAATTCTTCATAAAACTTAACTCGCCTGGTTAAATCTCCTTTGGGAAACCTGAAGAAACTGATTCTACCATCATATTTAATAAATAAATAAATTCAGGTTATGTATTTGCGGTTATGGGATGGGGCGCGAATTTTTAAACTAATGGCATTTTTTATTTAAATAATTTTATCGTGTTAGGTAATTTTAAGCAGCAAATACATTAAAGGCAATCTCCTAGATATACAAAATTATGTTTCACTCGTTTTTGTTAAACAACTATTCTTAGATTCTCAAAAGTTTGAATTTGTCCTTATAACCTTAGCCAACAATTTTTCTATTATTAACCTTGGTTAATTCACAGCTAGTAGTGGAAAAAACAAATTTTATTGAAAACCGCTGTTTCATACGTAATCGCTCTAAGGAATTCAAAATAACGTTATCAAAACGAAACCTTAGCCATAATTGTAGGTCGGATTTAGACCGTATTGGTAGAAGTGTGCGCAAATCATCTTATAGCCACCTGCAACAGCACACACCTCAGAGAGCAATTTCGGTTATCAGGCAAAACACTGCTTATCGCCTGCATGACGGCTATTCCAACTGTCTGCAAATTGTAATAGAAGCTTATCAAACTCTTACGTCTACCATCACGTTGACAGATTACAAGCAGCGGAAGCTACCACTTGTATCAAATCGCAAGTAGCATTTAATGTGTG